>JAVTVY010016862.1:0-66028 GCA_036873755.1 Hanleya hanleyi | reverse complement strand
CAATCTTTTGGGGTAGAATATGAGTGGAGTGCTCTCCACGTGGACTGGCGATGTGGACATGCACAGTTCAGAATTAGTGGAGAAAGCACAGACGCTTGGTGTGTGGGTTATAGTGTCGTGGTGAAAACAGCTTACAGCTAAATTAAGATGCCAAGCTGTGAGGTTACAGATTATGTGACTGTGACATCATCAGAAGGAAGAGAATCTGCAGTCACTCAGATGCATACTAGGATGTTCAGGGTGGGGAAAGTTGTGTGGTAGTGACCAGACACAAACCAACCAGCTGTGACCCGTCTGTCTCGTAGTTGTTGGATGAAGTTCACAAAAGGGTGTTGTCTAGTGAACCCGGCAGCAACCTCACTCATCCGTCAAGATGTCTTATGTCCGACATGGCCCCTTCTTATCTCAGTTGGCTCAGCTGAGTGGATCCGATGCAATTCACCTTGCATCCCTATCTATGGACTGCCTTCGAACATGCCATGCTGGATGCTCAACCTCCTGGGATCCATCAATCACAAGTGCAGGGCTCCCACTGGCCCTATTTTTCCCTATATTTTCTGCTCTCCCCTATTTTCCCCTATATTTTCTCAAATTTGACCGATTTTGCCCTATTATTCCTGTATTTTCAGGATTATTCGTGCTTTTTCGCACAGCTCTGACCTTGTATTTATTGTGATACATGTGCACGATTAGTTGGCTTATTTAAATCCTCCAAAATAACATCACGACCGAGTCGGAAGTGTCCAAATTGTACTGTTTTTACGGGGCTATGTCCCGTAGGGACTAATGGTCCTGTATTGTAGTCAGGAAAATTGAGAAAATTTGGTACCGTTGCCAGGGTGACTGGTTGTTTATTTAACTGCTTTAGGCTTTGAGAGGAAGAGCAGAAGAAAAAAGTCCTCAAGTTATTCAGCTACTGCAGATAGTTTGATCAACTATTTTGGCTAGATTTTGTTTCACCTGGTCTATATTAGTGAAGTTAAATATTTTCTGCTATTCTTATATATGTTCATATGTCATTTTCACAGAGATTTCCTGCTTTAGAGCATGAATACAAAATGGATACTATTCAGGGGTTGACTTAGAGTGTTTTCCTGAAAGGATGTCATAAATTTCTGGTTGATAAAAAACTTTGTTAGAACACTTAACATATACAGAAGAAAATAGTTTAAGGCAGACTTATCATATGTTTGCCATGTTGGCAAGAAATTCTAATTTTCTAGGCTTCCATTCTTGCAGAAATTGTATACAGGGTATGTAACTTAATAGGGCTAATACACAAACATCCCCTCCACCAGACCCTCTATAGCTTTTAGAACAAAGACACATGCGAATAGAATAGAATAGAATAGATTTATTTGCATAAATATGCCCAGGTAGGCTAAAAGCACAACAAACAAACAAACAACCAGACAACCAACCAGACATATAGCGTACACGCCCAAAACTAAAGTGTCGAAACTCACCCGCAAAGCGCCGAAACAACCCCTCAAGTGTGTCCAGAGGGACAACACTTAGAGAGCAGTCCCTGTGGACACACCTAAACGGTCATTCCAACACCCCACGAGCAAGCCTAAACACCCCAGTCCTAAGCGTGTACTAATAAACAGTATACAAATTTGGGCTCCCCTGAGCTTGTAGCTTTATACTAATTACGAAGAGGCATGGTGTTGGCCAACTAAATACGGGCCATCGAGCATAAACAGATGCTACCCAGATACACTAGATGCTGCATCCGGGGAACATCCATTCACACCCAACGGCCGTACCCAATTGACCAACACCAAGCTCCCATAGGCGAGTAATTATCAGGTATAAAAGTGCATGGTGGCAGGAGAGATCAGACATACATGGACAATGAGGAGATTGATGCACTCTAAGCAATTAATATGCTATAACAATTGGAAACAATCATATGTATACTTCGCAACTGCTTCCATCACCCATTGATTTGTCGACGACAGTATGTCACGAATCGTGAGGTTATTTGCATCATATTTTATAAATGGGCATATAATGTTCGAAAGACACTGTCGCTCTTTAGCGAATCTTGAGCATTCCAACAGGAAGTGAGTTTCACTATCAACAATTTTACAATGTTCACATACTCGGTCATCTCTGGGAATTCTATGATAGCGCCCTCTTTCTATCTGTAATTTGTGGGCGCTTATTCGAAGTTGGAAGAGGGCAGTTCGGTGTTTTCTATTCTGAATCGACATTATGGTGTCTTCAGCTTCAAATTTAGTTTTTATGATACAATATGTATCTAATTTACTAAAGTTTGATATCTTGTTTTTCCAGATATTGGAAAAAGTTTCAAAGAGTTTCTTTTTAACATATTTCAAAGTAGCTTTACGGGATTTGCAGAATTGGTTTTCCCAGAGGTGATCGCATCCAACTTCAGACAATATATTTCTCATATAGTAAATCCAGTTTTTGCAGTTGAACATTCTGTTTTCCTCAACCTGTTCGAGGTAGGCATTATACAATAGCGAGGATGGGTCATGCGTGACACTGCATGACCCAGGTCAATGGCTTGATTCACTTAGCTGATAGGGTCAATTGATAGGGTCAAAGTCCAAGTCATTCTGTTTAGATACCGCGGGTGGTTGGGTGGGCACTGGTTCCTGTTGCTTCAACGCATTTTGCTGAGGAGCAACAGGAACTAGATAATGTGATGTCTAGCACTGTAATATCACTTGTCTTTATTGCACCATGTAAGCGTCCTGACTGTTTCTTGTGCGCTGTCCTCAGTGTTTTATAGGGTGGATGGAGGGTGTCTGGTTCCATGCTGCTTCAAAGATTTCTTCTTTGAAGTAGCAGGAACACAACTGGGCTGGGTGGTGCTTAGTTGTTTCGTCGTGATATAGCTGAAATAATGTTGAAAGCGACGTTAAATTCTATTCACTCACTCACTCACTGTTTAGATACCAGTAAGCTACATGTACAAGTCTGCATACAACCATTGTAATAATTTATCACCTTCCACACTAGGAGTGAACTGGCAGGTGGAGGTACATGTATATAATATGCCATGATAGGATACATCCCAGCATAGATCCAGTCCATCTAATCCTGAGGATTTTACATTGTATCTAAATATTCATCTTTTGTCATTTACTGCTGAAGGATATGCTTTCTATAATCTGAAAAAGTAAAAATATTTTAAAAATATCGGTGACATGCAGAGAAGACATTATCTATCATTTCATCAGGTTGGTTTCATAATAAATGTCTGTCCCATCAGTCACAAGTTATTTTTTTAAATATATGTATGTGTACAATTACACTAATGCACTAAAGATCTTTATTGAGAGAAATATGTGAGACTACAAATTGTATGGCTTTTCACCATGGAACTGAACATCAAAGAGTTAGTGGAAATATTCCAACAGCCTATTTTACATTTAAATAGCCCCGTTTCAGTGCCTAAGGCTCTAGTTCTTCTTTACTACCTTGTTCCAGTGATGAGTACCGGCCCACATATGGCAACACTCTGGGAGACTTTGTGATTATAATTAACAAGTAATTATCCCTGTTGCTGACTGAAATGCCCTGTTTTCTGGATTTTGCCCTATATTTTGATCATTATATCCCTATATTTGCTCTATATTTTGGCCACTATGTCCCTATATTTTGCCCTAGGGTCCGTGGGAGCCCTGCAAGTGCAAACCTGGTGAAATACCCAAGACGACTTCAGCCTGCATCGAGCTGTCCATGTAACTGGGTGACTGTCGGAGTCCTGGACAACCAATGGCAGGCTGACTTGGTCGACGTGAGTGGATTTGCTAAAGATAACAATGGCAATCAGTATATCTGGACTTGCATCAATATTATATCGAGTGCCCAAATGGGAGAGAATCTCATCAAGGCATTTAAGCAGATGTTCAAGACCGGATGTAAACTGTTACTTACACACCGACAAAGGAACAGAATTCCTCAACAGATGCTTTCAAACATATTTGAGACCCCACAATCTATTCTTCTTCCACAAGTCGTCGAAATGTTCAATTGCACCTTCAAAGAACGGATGTACAAACATTTCACGGACAAGAATACACAGTGAAACATAGATGTCCGAAACTTGTGGACATGTACAATCACATCTATCATCGCAGGATCCAACAAATTTACCGAGTGCAGCAAAGCCCAGGTTAAAGACATCTTGTGCCGCCACGTAAACCCTGTAAGGATCACGTTCATATAGATTCCAGAGTGGTGATCAAGTGCGGATAATTAAATTCAAGAACAAGTTCGAAAAATCGTATCACCCCGACTAGAGCAGTGAGTACTTTGTGATTGCATGCCACTCACTCCATAAATCCATGGGGTATCAACTGGAAGATTTTCAAGGGAAACCCTGGAATGTATGATTTACGACAAGGAGTTAAACCCCATGGTGAAATCCACAGTAGATTATTACCACACGGAATGCATCCTGAAGACCGAACGATACCGAGCCAAGAAATATCACCTTGTGAAGTGGCAAGGCTTGGCCAATTCGTTTGTTAGATCCATTACAACCAGATGAATGGCTATAAAGATTCCCCACAGCAGCCAGAAGTCAATCTGCGTTCGGTCATGGAAAGAGGGCGACTGCCACTGACACTCCAAACCCGAAAAGGACACTTGGGTGCTGTGATATCTTTTTAGCGTGTATTCAGTAGTGTTTTTATGAGGTGGCAACTGTCACAGACTCTTAGACGAGAGGATTTCGGTAGGGTATACATTGTTCTGTTCGATCTCACACCCACCTCAGACAACGACCATCAGCTGAGTCTCGTCAAGAAAAGGCAACTTACGCATGGAACTCCACTTCGGGAACCTCTACCGCGAACGATCAATGTGATTTGCTACGCTGAGTTTGACAATATTCAAAAAGACTGGAGGTGTAACGTTCTGTATAGTATGATTACGCCACTTGACATGGACAGTGCTGGAGAACGATCCGTGGACACATGCGGCCTTTCAAGGGGTGTTCGTTCGAGACGCCATGCCTCTAGATTACAAAAACAACACCATATGTTAATATGATTGTATTATTCTGATAACAATAATACGGAATATGATACAACAATCAACCACTCCTTGTCTACATTACGGGGCATTATTACGGCATTATGTAATAATGCCCAAGATAAAGAATATTCAACTGTAGTAGTTAAGTTACGTCCAATCTTCTTTCAAAATATATACGTAAAAGCACACCTTTTCAACGTTACGCGTATTATTGTTAAGGACACACGAAAAGTACACCCCGCATGATAGAGTACAGTTCACATATAAGTTCATATACAGCTTACATTTTTAAATTTATATAGCTGCGTTGCTCCATCTGGAACTGGAGATCTTCTCGGCTAGGTTTGGTAACCTAAAAGTCAGTGATGCAACTTTCCGGGATATGCTCATGAAAGCGGAGGCGAAACGCCAGCAGAATATTCGTCTCATTAAGCATCGTGCATCTCGCAGAGTCGAAGACCCTACTGATTTCCAGGCTTAATTTTTCTGGGATAGAGGTTCTGTACACTTGTTGTTAACGCTTCCTACACACCCGGAGCAATGGTTTGGAGTTTACGCCACGCTGTTAGTGCAAGGTTGCGGCTATGATCAATGGGCGCCACATGTGAGCCGCCGTATCATACTGCCACGCACGGATGTGCAATAACGGCTGACCGGTGCACATAGTTAAACTGAGGAAGATTAAGTCCTGGATGTACATACGGCTCTCCTTTTCGGCTTCTCGGAAGGAGAGAGAGGAGTTGCGTCCTGGAGGTAGGAGGAAGTTCAATGTGGTGTTACATGCGGTGATGGTGCCCATCGCCGATTAGCGGTATCCATCGCCTAGTTGATATAGGCAGCACCACTGGTATTCGGCGTAGGTGGTACGTCGAAAGCCTGGTGTAGGACGGTGCCAGGTTTGGGTTCATACTCCATGTAAGATTCACAAGACAATGCATACAATAGCCAAGTCTGAGGACAACAATATGTCTAGACTTGAGCCCACTCAGCGAAACAAAGAGTCAGACAATGGCCTCCTTCATGAAGTATCTACCCGGGTTTGGTCTCATGCCTGGTTGGGGGTTCGTCGAGATCAACTCAAATTACAAGCGTCTGGTCCGTCATTAATAATTCAGCCGTCGTCCATTAGAGAATATCCGCGTCCATAATCCAAAGACTTATTCCATATTCCATATAACAGTATTAGCACCAAATTCAAAAAGACAATCATAGTACACATAAACAAGGCTTGTTTCCTGCAAGAGAGAAGCGGTCAACAGTTTTCAGTGATGCCGGCAAGACATCATGATGTTCCAAAAATATCAAATCCGTATCGCTGATCAGTATTCTTAATCCATAATATTCGTTGTAAAGTCGTCATCTAAAGAATGATGTATCTCAATCACGCTTTGATTGTGACTGTTCATATGAGTACCATGAGGATCTTGAAGTACATGGGTTCATACGGCCCCTAGCCCCGGGTTAAGCGGAATTAGACACAAGTTACGAAACGTAACGCCATAGATCTTGCACGCTACGCTCGTATTTTGCTATCAGCATGCGATATGTATCGCCAAATTTGAGAAACTTTGAGTGGAGGCGCTTGGTGGTGTAGCCCTGTTTTATAAGTTTCTGCAACAATGTTTTGTGACGTTGATTAAAATCGTCACATTTAACACAGGATCTAGCAAATGCTACTAGGCGTGATATGTATACGCCATATGCAGGTCCCACTGGAATATTACTGTCCAGAAAGGGATAGTTTACGATGTCGAAATTGTAATCATCTCTTTTGTCATACAAGTCGACGAGAGAGAAGGCCCGCTTCATTTTTATAGAGATATAGGTCTAAATACGATGTGCCTGTAGGGTTATCTGTAGTTTCCTTCAAATCCAGTGAAGGTGGATATATATCCTTCACTGCGCCATTTATATAGCGATTATCCACAGCGAGAAGATCGTCTATATAGCGTTTGGTGAATGAGAAGGAAGGGGCTTTGAATGGATCGGTTTTTGAAAGCGCCTGCATATAGTCATATTCATAAGAGAACAGATATAGGTCAGCCAATAGGGGTGCACAATTAGTACCCATTGGAATACCTATATGCTGTTGATATATTGTGTTGCCAAATTTAACATAGATATTTTTAATGAGAAATTCAAGCAACTCTATAAACAAAGAAACATCCCATGAATGATATCTCTTGTATGTAGTAGAGCTAAAGAATGCTTTATGGCTTCCGACATTGATATATCTACCATCAGTTTTCTTCAACACAGATACTATTAATGAACTTAGACGGTCAATAAGGTCATGATGAGGGATTGTGGTATAGAGAGTCGAGAAATCCCATGTGGATACATGTCTGGACGGTATGTGACCTTTAGCATCAAGTTCTTCCGTAAGACATTTTGAGTTTTTCAATATCCACATACATTCAACGCCAGAGTTCTTAGAAATAGTGGCGCAATACCTTTCCCAAAATGCTTTTACCTCCTGAAGGGCCTTCGTCAACAGGGTTGAAAGAAGCTTGGTGGTGCAGCTTCTAGAACCAGCTATGAATCTAGCTTTGTATGGTGATTTATGCATTTTGGGAGTCCAGTATACTTTTGGTATATCGTTATGTTTGGTTGGAAGACAAATACCTCTTTCCTTGAGAAACGTTTTGTGATTGTTAAATAAATCTTCCAGAGTCAATGCAGTATGAGAGTAAGTAGACGTATTTTATGACGATATGTTTACACTCAATTCTTCAACCAGCACCTGTTAATAGTAATATTTGGAGCTTTGTCTGCTGGGATTATGACGAATTTACTCTGGAGATTTGCTAGAACTTCTTGCGAATTGGGGCTTCTCAGTACTTGTTTTGCTTGGGGAAGGGTACTTCTGTCAATATGGCGGGTTGTTTTAACGACCTTGCTCTTGGTGAGGTCCAGCCAATCATCGAGTACTGTAGGTTCAACTTTTTCTCGCTTAGACCAATCAATAACGTACTGTTCCAAAGCAGACAGGACTATCTTCTGGTCGGCCTTCAGATTTATATTTCTCGGCTCTCTATTTTTAGGTCCCTTCATCAGGAGTAATCTTAGGTCCTTATCACTCACCACATCAAGGTCACCAGTCACAACATTCACAATCACAACTATAGCCCCCCGACGTGTATAAGTTCCAGTCAAACTCCTTGACAGCATTAGAGTACTTAAATATTTTGGTGGCTATAGATTTAGTATACTTATATGTAATGCAAGGAGGTTGTGTGAACTTAAAATAGTTTGGTACAGTATTGCGTACCTCTGGATCATTCAGGATTCGAGGTAAATTAATAACGTCCAGTCCTTTATCTAAGTAGTTGAGTTTCAAGAAAAGCCGATCTTGGGATGTTTCGATTATGTTCACTGGACGATACAACCGAAAATACGCTATATCTTGACATACTGAGATTTTGGGTGGTATTATATTTCCTGAGGACGCAGATTGTTGTATATCTCTGGCTATATGATTTAAAGCTCTCAGTGGTAACGCATACAGAACTGTACGTGAGCTATGTGTACTATTGGGTGTGTTATTTAAACCCACTAAGTAATTTAAAGTATTAAACTTTCTCCAACCATGGCTGCGATGTCTCCGTTGGTGGGGTTTAAATAGCTGGGTAATATTTGGATATATTTGAACGGCGGTTTGTAACGTTGCCGAACCCACTGACATTATCATTTAAACCATACGGAAACACTGACCCAAGTTCTAGCATCCAGAATAGTTCCCGCTCTCGGATTTTTCTCTCAAATCCAAAGGGGGAATCCTTGGTAGATGGATAGACGACGTCTATGATCTGAATACTAAAGTTGTCCCAGCCATGGTCGGGTCCAGAAATATGCTTACCTATAAGCAATTGCTTTTTCCTAACGGATTTTCTGTGACCATTCACCCTAAGATGGAGTCTTTGGGTGGTCTTGCCAACATACTGTTGACCACACTTCTTACAGGAAACTAAATAAATACAGTTTGTTTAACAACTAAGATCAACATACGAGTTTACAGAATATGAGTTACCAGTTAACGTGGAACTAAATGACTCTGAGGTATTGAGTGGGCTTTGAGAAGCCTATTTAAAACGAGGCCACTGATTGGTTCTTGCAGACACACCCCCGGCACTGAGCATTATGGGTTGGAGAACCTTTAAATTCTGGAGCACAGCAATTTGTGCTAGTTTTGCTGCCTGCCCCCGCTTGCTACCGAGCTGCTTGCTTTTTATAAATTTTTAACAATTTGAGGGACGATGCCCGGTACAAGAGGCAGCCAAAACCGGCAGGAAACTTCCAATGTGAACGATAGTATGGCGGGGAGCCCTTCGAATGCTAGTGACGCATTCGATGTGAAGGCATGGTGCACACATAACGAACTATCCGTGCAAACAATTAGTGCGCTTCTCGATAATGGGTTCGAGTCAAAAAAAAAGCATTTGTAAGTTAACGAAGGATATTATTATGTGCCAATTGGCGGACATTTCGCTCGGCCAGAGGTTATTATTGTTAGATGCAGTCCAGGAACTCCAGCAACAGGTAAATCCAGACACGACGCAGTTATCGGCAAATCAAAATGGCGGCGCCCATGGTAGCCACGTGGGAGAAGCTCGGGATCAAACCTCTGCGGATATCCCGCCGAGTACTGAGGATATATTGACTCTCCTGAACAATATGTGCCGACGGAATGTACCAGGACAAAACCAGCCTAATTCCAATGGTGAACAGCGTGACTCTGAAACTAGCAGCGCAGGTATGTTTGAACTGTTGTCCCGTTTGTCAGGAACTTCCGCCATGTCCGCTCAGAAAATGATGTCCCCTTTACGCGAAGTACGGGACTATGTGTCGACAGCGCCAATGAGCCAGGGACGTAATATGGACGCAAATTTGATTGATTTAGGCCCACTGGAACTAAAATTAAAGGACTCGAAAATAGCATATAATAAACTGAATCAAGCTCAATATTTTGAAGGTGCCACAAAAATCTTGACGGAGATGATACAGAAGGATAGATGTGATAATGACGTTATTCTTCAATATCTGGATTATGTGTCAAAAATTGCAACATTCACTCAGGTCTTCGACTGGCAATCAGTCCTGAGTTTTGACTTCCAGTTTAGACGACAACAGGCTTCCGGGAATTTGCCATGGAATATTGACCAACCATTTTTGATGCAGGCCTGGCTCAGGCCTAAATCTGTCGATAAAGGGTTTATTGGAAAGACCCAAGCTGCTAAAAGTGTGGATCGCCCTAGTCGGTCAAAATTTGACCCACAAACTGGGAAACCGATTTGTGAGAGATATAATGGCAGATCTGGGTGCTCGTTAAGAGTATGCAGTTACTCCCACATTTGCCTCGTTTGTTACTCGACAGGTCATGGTCAAAGCCATCACTCGACAGACTCGAATCGGCCACCTTCATCAAATGTGCCGCCAAAAAACCACTAAATAGTCCCATCTCCGAGCCACTGAGATCTAGGCTGTGGGTGTGGCAGGCAGAACTACAAAATGATATAGACAGAGATTTCTTGCTAGATGGTATCGAACATGGTTTTTCGATTGTGGATGATCGTGATAAGAAACCTACCCCTGTGTACGTTCCTAATTCTCAGTCTACGGTAAACTATAAGGAAAGTGTCAACCAGCAGATTCTGACGGAAATCGCAGAAGGAAATTATACTGTGATTAAAGAACCCCCACGCGTGATAAGTGCCTTGAATGCTATACCTAAGCCAGATGGATCAATTCGTTTAATTCATGACTGTAGCAGACCCAATGGGACTAGTGTGAACGACTATGCATCCAAGGACTCTTGTGACTATCAAAGTGTGCAGGACGCTCTTAAAATAATTCAACCTGGTTGGTTTCTTGCAAAAATCGACCTCAAGTCTGCTTATAGGAGTGTGAATATTCATCATTCTAATTACCAGTATACAGGTCTCCAGTGGCAATTAGGGGGAGAAAACTTGTATTTATTTGACAATAAGCTAAGCTTTGGAGCAAGAAAGTCACCTAGCATATTTAATAGAATTACTCAAGCGGTAAAGCGCATGATGGAACGACGTGGCTATAGGATAGTAGTTTACTTGGATGATTACCTCGTCATGGCCCCTACACAAAAACAGTGCTTGGAGGCTTATAGTGTATTAATTTCCCTTCTAAGATCGCTGGGTTTTGCCATTAATTGGAAAAAGGTCATCGACCCATGTCAGAAGCTGGTTTTTCTCGGTATTGAGATTGACACTACTTTAGGGATACTGTCACTTGAAAATAGTAAACTTGGGGAATTAGTCTCCTATGTAAAAGCGTCTATGGGGAAACGTAGATTGTCTCGAAAACAACTTGAACGGTTAGCCGGAAAATTGAATTGGGCAGCCAATGTCATCACATGGGGTAGATTGCATGTTCGGCGTATTTATGACCTTATTTCTATGTTAAAGCAAGAAAATCACAAAATGCCTATATCTCGTATTTATGCTGACCTACAATGGTGGGTTTACCATCTTAGCAATACCAATAATAGACGTCTTATTTGGGATGATCGTCCTGCAGTCCCGGTTTTCACAGATGCATGCACTATTGGGGGCGGAGCATTCTGCATGTCCGATTGGACTTACTGCGCATGGCATCTTGACTACCCGGACCTGCAGCACGATCATATCAATATATTAGAACTTGCTACAACATTGATTGCCGCTAAGCGGTGGGCTAATGTATGGGCTGGCCATAGGGTACAGCTATATACTGATAATACTGTAACTCAGGCCATAATAAACAAAGGGACTACCGCTGTGGAGGCTGCTGTACATATTCTCGATGAACTTAGTTATTTATCTCTGCAGTATGATTTTTCATTGGAAGCGCATTTCTTGCCTGGGAAATTGAATACTGTTGCGGATGCAATTTCTAGATTTCATATACCCGGTCAGATGCAACGTTTTGTCGGAGAGCTACAGACATGGGGTATATATAGACCCGATTTTTACTATTTACCGGATCATATGTCAACTAGCGCCTTTTATTTTCTTGTTCCACAGATATGCCAGTGGATACGGTCTTGCAACAGCTGGATACATTAGTTACAATTTTTTGTGCTTCTGCATATGCTCCTGCAACACAAAGGGCTCATATTGTACAATTAAATTGTTATCTGAAATTTTGTGATCTCGTTAATGTTGCATCTTTACCTGTAACTTCTGAGAATATTGTTAGATACGCAGCTTTCCTAGCACAGGAGAAGTCTTACAAGACAATACAACAGTATTTAAATAGGTTACGTATATTCCATTTTGATAATAGGCTACCTAATCCATTAGAAGATAACTGGAGACTACAACGCCTCCTTAAAGGTGTTAGGCGTATCAAGGGAGATAATTCTGTGCAGAAGGCACCTTTTACATTGGATCATCTATTGGCTATTAGACATGCATTGAATTTACATGATATTCATGATCTTAGATTTTGGTCTGCTGTGACAGTTGGCTTTTTTGGCCTTCTTAGAGTTAGTAATTTTACCACAGCAAGTTCGAGATCACCTTTCGACTGTAAATGTGTCAAGAGGGAGGATGTTAGTTTTAGACATAATGGTATTGTCTTGATGGTCAAAGCCTCCAAAACTATCCAGTTCGGTCAAAGAATACATCAGGCCGTGTTACCTATGTTACCCCAGCAATTTTCCTTACTGTGTCCTGTTCGAGCACTGGTCCAGTTTTTTGCTGAGGCCGGCGATATCGATAAGCATTTACCATTGTTTAGCATTGTTCAGGAATCAGGGTGTATTAACTCGATATCCCATGCGCAGTTTCGTACCAAACTTAAAAGAGTTGTCACCCTTGTTGGGTTTAAGAGCGACCTGAACACCCACAGCCTAAGGAGAGGTGGGGCTACATTTTTAGTGTGTTTGGGCATTCCTTTGTCGGTAGTCAAAACTTTGGGTGACTGGAAAAGTAACTGTGTGTTCAAATATATTCAACCAGGACCCGGTTCTAGCTTAGATTTATTGTGTAAATCTTTAAATAATTAACTACTCCCTACATTGGATGGGGTTGTCTAACAGTAGTACATGTATTCGATGCTGGGTCATCTGTTGGTTTAAATCAAATATTTAATACATGTAATTTGATGCAAACAGCAATGAGTTTTATTATCAACACATAATCCATATCAGCCATGTCAGCATTATAATATAAATATGTACATCACTGATCAATGCCGATATCATTGTGCGCCTATGTAATTGCCATAAGCTATTGTTATATGTATTGCATACCGGGCATTGTGCGCCCACAGCTTGCTGCAGATATTTATCATTGCATAATTCCGGGCAGTGTGCGCCCACACCTTGCTGCAGATATTTTAGATTAGTTTTATAAATTTTTTAATGGCAATAAAAGATTTATTATTCGCCAATCAGTCGTCTTGTTTTAGAGTGGGCTTTGAGAAGCCTATTTAAAACGAGGCCACTGATTGGTTCTTGCAGACACACCCCCGGCACTGAGCATTATGGGTTGGAGAACCTTTAAATTCTGGAGCACAGCAATTTGTGCTAGTTTTGCTGCCTGCCCCCGCTTGCTACTGAGCTGCTTGCTTTTTATAAATTTCCCACCCGCCACTCCCTATATTAGGGTCTGTCTCATCCCTTGGTGTCAGTTGGTCGTTGGGTTGTCTAACAGTAGTACATGTATTCGATGCTGGGTCATCTGTTGGTTTAAATCAAATATTTAATACATGTAATTTGATGCAAACAGCAATGAGTTTTATTATCAACACATAATCCATATCAGCCATGTCAGCATTATAATATAAATATGTACATCTGACACTGATCAATGCCGATATCATTGTGCGCCTATGTAATTGCCATAAGCTATTGTTATATGTATTGCATACCGGGCATTGTGCGCCCACAGCTTGCTGCAGATATTTATCATTGCATAATTCCGGGCAGTGTGCGCCCACACCTTGCTGCAGATATTTTAGATTAGTTTTATAAAATTTTTAATGGCAATAAAAGATTTATTATTCGCCAATCAGTCGTCTTGTTTTAAAAGTCGAAGTCGATGACTAATGGTTCAATCTTGATAGCGGAGGTCGGCGCTATAGTCAGGCTGTTGTTCGGAAGTGGTGATGTTGCTGACAGTCTCACGCCTGTTCAGTAATGATGATGATGTAAAGTCATTCGCAACAGCATTGATAGCGGCGGTATAGTCAGGGTGGTCATTTCGATGTATACTGCCGGCGTAGTATAACCAGGATTAATGGTGCTGCGTGACATGGCTACGCCTGTACTTCCAGAAAGTGAATACACATCTCAGTGACGACCTATAAAAAGAGGGTTTCCTCATGAACTTCCCTGTAAAATTTTCCCAGCGTAGCGCGACGAGCAATAAATAGAGCGATGACCTGTTAGTAAAAAAGGGGGTTTTCCCATAAATTTCTTCGTAAAAGAGCGACGACCTATAAAAAGTGGTTTCCCCGTAAAATTTCCCCGGCATAGAGCGACGCCTTTAAATAGAGAGATGACATATAAATAAGAATGGAGGTTTGTCATAAATGTTCTCGTAAAATTTCACCGGCGTAGAGCGACGACCTATAAAGAAGGGGTTCCCCCATAAAATTTCCGCGACATAGAGCGACCACCTATAAAAAGTGGTTTCCCCATACAATTCCCCGTATAATTTCCCCCGGCGTAGAGCGAGTACCTATAAATAGAGCGATGACCTATAAATAAAAAGGGGGGGGGGGGGTTCCATAAAATTCCCCCGCTCAATTGCTTATAAAAAGAGGAAGATTTCGAAATCTGTATCCACTTCTTTCAAGTTCTGGCGAAGCCATGTCGCAAAACATTACGATTCCACATCTTGCACGAGACGCCGCGCAGATCCAGTCAGTGCAGTTGTCATTGTTGATACGCTCGCCTGAGAAGCAAACGTTATTGCAGTCTAATTGATGATCCTGGCGGTCGTTTTTTCGGTACCTTGGTATAACAGACCAGGTGATCGATTACCTGACGACACTTTACGCGTACGACCTAAGAAAGCAGATTCACGAGGTAGAAGAGTAGAAGCGGACGGTGCCTGTATACAGCGACATATAGAGGCTTTACGTCGTGCTCAGGGCTTGGACTTAGTGCAACGGTTCGAGTCGGGGCAGTCCTGGCCCATATGAGATCCCGATCACCGGCTTGCCAGGAATCCAGACCCCACGGAGGAAGGAAACTTTATCACAGATCCCGAAGAGACACCCGTAACAGAAGTGTTACCGATACAGGAAGCTGTGAGAACGATCCATCAATGCCACTGGCCTTCCACCCGGCACTGTTTTCACCGCCATCGCCTTGTATCGGAGCTGTACAATTTCCGGTTACATGGGAGAGTGAGAGAGGCCTACCTCACTATGCCCATGCCATTTATGAGGACCAAGCCACGGCCCTCATGTTAAATTTTACGTTCGGCTTTTTATTACGACTTTAGGAGACGGACCAGCTCCCGTACTTTTACCGCAATCACAATACCCTCGTGTACGATCAGCCCTTCATCATTACGGATCGTACTGACCCAAGTGGAGATTTTGGATGCCTTGGAATAGATCTGACAACAATGCCGCCACACCAATGGCAGGTGGAAATGACGACAAACGTTATTTTTTACGTGACTAAAATGATCGACCACCACATCGGCGCCCCCATTACCGTCCCCACTTGGAAGAAACCAACGGAAAAGCATGTATGCGTTGGTGAGTGTGCAACACGGGCTCTACACCGATGGGAAATGCCTGTTCCACTGCCTGGCTATTCATCTGGACCAGGCCCGACCGAGGATGTGTGATCGAATTGCCAACCACTGTAAGAAAGAAAACTTACGTGAACAGAACATGGGAAAATATCACTTCCGCGGGGTCCCCTTATCACAACTGCATGTGGTTAATATTGTCGTCTAAAGCCTAGCCCAAAACGTGACCTTCGACTCGTAACCCGCATCGTGCATCGCTCCCGGAGAAGTACGACACAACTATGAAGTAGAATTTGTACCAGATAGAGACTGGTGGGCATTTCTCCTACATTACGGACATGAATATCTTGCCCAGTCGTACATATATGCAGGTTTATTGTTTTGTTGGGAACTTTAAGCCGTACGACGTCGGGCATCACAGGTTAGTTTTTCTGGGTATTCTTGCATTTACCGTGTTGGTGCGTTTATCCATCAAACGTCCCCGATGCTCATCCATTAACATCAGATATGTTATTTCCTTGAGCTGGTCTGTCCATCAGTGCTACCGAGAAAGCGTATCTAATTCCGCTCAAGCCGGGCCGTGTGGATATTTCATAGTCTCCACATGAACAGCTCCAATAAAAGCGTGGCTAAGATACTAAGACTACGTCAGATAATCCGCCGTATTCTCGGGTTTGAATGTGGGGTGCCGAAGGAAGCTTTCCTGTTGAGTGCTATGGTTGCTCTTCAGTCGCCAGACGTCGTCAGTGAGACTATGAAGTATCCACACGGCCTCTAGCACCGGCTTAATCGGAATTAGATACGCTAGCACGGAAGCTGTAATGACAGACTCGCTCAAACAACTCATCTGATATTAATGGATGAACATCATGGACGTCTGATGGAGTAAACGCCTTAACATCGGATAACCTGGTAAATGCAAGAAACCTAGAAAACTAACCTGTAATGTCCGACGTCGTACGGATTAAATTTCACACCAAAACAATAAACCTACATATATTTGTCGAGTGACATGTACAGAGAGTGGACATTGGGGACTACGACTGGTAGATACTTCATGTGGGAAGCTATTGTCTGAGACTTTATGCAGCTGAAAAGGCTCACGTCTAGACATATTGTTGTCCCCAGGCTTGACCATTGAATGCATTGTTTCGTGATTCTTACATGGAGTATAAATCCTAAGACTGCGCCCAGAGCAAAGACTGCGTTCCATATAGCTACATGACCCATCTTGACTGTCTGGACTAGACGCAACTTTCAACCCGAGAGGCCTGCTACACCGATCTCAAAGGAGAAGCTTCACCCAACACCATCTATACCGAACTCCAACAGGCATGAGCTCTCCGAGATTTCCTCGTCTTTTACAACAATCTGGATGTCGTGCCTTTCCTGGAAGCTATCGACAAAATGGCCGCCTTTCTTTCGAGATATGGGGGTGGATGTGTTTAAAGAGTATGTAAACATTCCCGGTCTGACCCTGTGGTGTCTGTTCCAGGGTTTACCAACCTATTTTGCCTCATCGAAGAGAAAGACGCCGACATGTTTGACTGTTTGAAAGGAAACATCGTGTGCGGGCCCAGCATTATATTTCATCGGTACCATGAGAAAGATCATGGATGGCGAAGAACTGTGTTAGGTGACCCTCCATGGTTTCGTAGAAATGACCCCGGTCTAATTTCATAATGCAATAGACCGTTCCTGTTCTACTTCATCATATTTCTTCTTGCCTTCCTAATAGCTTTTATCTATAATATCATCCTGTTCAGCATTATCAACGTTGCAAACGAGCATATACGAATCGATGGCTGGGTTCGTCTACACGGTGATCGGGGTCATGGAGTAATTTTTGCTCTGTCTCAGTTATGCCCCTGGACTGTGCCTAACAATCAGGACTCAGTTACGGTGAGAAAATCTGACAAAAAACGGGCAGGTTAGCCTCACTTTTTCCGCCTTTTCAAGTTTGGGAAAGAAATTTAAAAGAAATTGTTCTTTCAGATTTTTTCCGGAAATTGAGCCAAAAATTAAGCAAGCTTGGAGGGGAATGTTCGAGATTCAGTGTTCTATAACATATCAGTGCTGTGCCTTCAAATAAGTTTAATCATGCTCTTTAAAATTATATATACACATAAGTGATTTAGGTTGAAGATTTGCGACAATTGGTGGCTGAAAAGCGGACCTATGGTCTATTCCTTGCCGACTGTAAGAATCCCTGGAGCGCACCCTAAAAGAATGAGTGGATTCGACGCCAACGCCCTGTACATAGCGTGTTTGGCTCAACCCGTGCCGGCGAGCCATTACACCTGGGGACTCCTTGAGGGACAGGTGTTCAAAGTTCAACGTTCTACAAAACATATGGCAGAAAAATAGCTCGCCTGGGAAGCTCAGCAACGAGGCGTAACCATCCGTCACCAAGCCAACCACACGGAAAAACGAATTGGAGATCGGTGTCTCCCGGTAGACGGATTCGCCATCATCCATAAAAGACCTACTGTTTTCCAGTTTCACGGATGCTACAGGAAAGGTCATGAGTGTTCGCTCATAGGAGGGCGCTACAATGAACGCCGTGGACTGAGCGCTGTCGCCTTACGTCATGGGGCAGACCAAACCGCGACTATATCCAGGGTTGGGCTACGACTATCTACTACGACTTTGGGAATGCGAGTTCCACCAGATGCATCGCCGTCAGCCCGAATTGTAAACATTTCTACACGCCCATGACAGGCTGCTGGGTTACCGGACCATTCATCGCCATGACCGACATCCTACGCACTGTTGAAACAAAAGACCTCTACTGGTTCGTCGAATGTGAACTTCACGTCCCAGACCACCTGAAAGCAAAGTTCGCTGAATGTCCACCCATCTGCAAGAACACCGAGGTGGGACGAGACGACATCAGACCGGCCAAGGGGACATATGCTGAGAAGCATAATGTACTCACACAACCCCGGCGTTTGTTGGTCGAGTGCATGTACGGAGAGAAGATCCTGCTGGGCCCTTACTGCCCTTACACCAGCGTCACGGTCCCGAAGCTACCAAAATCTATCAAGTGATGCATTTTTCACCGGATGTTTGTCTCAAGGACTTTGCGGAGGCCATGACCATCGCCTGTCGCCAAGGAGACGCCGACCCCAGTAAAGCTACAATTGGGGAAACGATGAAGTTGCTTGGGAAAAGAGGGTATGGAAAGCCGTAACCAAGCAGGACCGCCACGTCGACATCCAGATTTGCACCACCAAACAAGCCTGAAAGCGCCTGAATTCACCCTTGTACCGGCACATGAAGATGATTGACGACACCACGTACGAAGTCACCCTAAGCAAAAGGACACGTACAACCTTCAGCTATAGAATGGGTGCATGCTATATCAGCTGGCCAAACTGTGTCTGCTAGAATTTCCCTGCGACTTCCTGCGTGCATTTTTCGACCCCTCGGACTGGCACTTGATCGAGATGGATACGGATTCCACATACAGAGCTGTCTCTAACACGGGCTGGAAATCCTTGGTCAAACCGGAACTGCAGACTTGGTACGAAGCTGAACTGGATCGGTGGTTGCCGCGAATAGACCGTTACACTTTTGACAAAAATACTCCAGGGCTGTTCAACCTGGAATTGACCGGCGATGCCATGATCGCCCTCTCATCGAAACCCCACTATTGCGACGGCGAGGGCCACAACAACAACAAGTTCAGTTGTAGAGGAGTCAGCCATCGGGATAAACTCATCACCAAAGCCCTGTACCTCGATATGCTCCAAACCCAGATCAGTGTTAGTGGGACCAGCAAGGGTTTCGGATCGTCTAGAACCAGGTACCCTATTTCTTCTAATTTTTCGAACAGAAGTTTTAGACTTAGAAGCAGAAAAACATCTTTATGTCAACTGAGGCTAAATACTGTGGCATGGATAAATTATTCATCCCAAGAACTAAATAGACAGCTACTGAAACCTGTAGTATGTTAGCAGAATTTCTCTCTGCAGATGTCTGAAGTTAACTTTTGCTGTCTGAATAATTAGAACAAATAGGGTACAAACCTGCACTTATCAGCTGGACGCCTTCACCTTACTCTACCCCAGGCGCAAAGTTCTCCCAGATGCCATCAATACGACGTATCCGGATATTTAGAGAGATGGACTTCTGTAGTTGAATTTACAAAAAGGAAAATAACTGTTGTATATATGTTGTGTTCTCTCGTTATGAAAATAAAAAAAATTTCCTACAATAATGTGATTTGATTCCTTGTATACCGTAGTTAACCGGTTTACGGAAATGCGCCAGGTTCCGAAAGGGCACGTAGGCGCCTATTGACTTACTGACCTTTTCAAATTTGCATATGATATTTGTGACGTCACATAAGGGCACGCCTCTTGACCCATTTAAATGAGGATTTAAACTCATATTGAACTTCGACCGTTGTGACGTCACTTCTGATCAGGTGACCGGAAGTGACCTTTGACTCCGTCGCACCAGTTTAATCCGGTATTGTGCACTTGCGCCAGGGCCAAAGGTCACTTCCGCTCACACCACTTTGAAAGCGTATTTAAAGTCGGCAAGGTTCCGAAAGGGCATGTAGACGCCTCTTGACCCTTCATTGACCTTTGGCCTTTGTGACGTCACTTCCGGTTCTGGTCGGGTGAAAGGAAGTGACCTCTGACTCCTGCACACCATTCTATCTGGTATTGTGCACATACACAGGGGTCAAAGGTCACTTCTGGTCACTTGACCGGAACCGGAAGTGACGTCACAAAGATTAGAGGTCAATGAGCTTTTATAAACTCTTTTAATACTAATTAGCCCTAATGACACATCATACTCAGACATATATCTCTATAAATATGAAACCGGCCTTCTCTCTCGTAAACTTTACGACAAGAGAGATGATTCATTTTCTACGTCGTAAACTATTCCTTTCTGGACAGTAAACTCCAGTAGCATTTGTTAGATCCTGTGTAAAATGCAACGATATTAAACAACGTCACAAACTATTACTGCAAACACTTATAAAACAGGGCTATACCACCAAGCGCCTCCACTCAGTTTCTCAAACTCGGCGATACATATCGCATGCGGATACAAAAATACGAGCGAATCGTACGAGATCTATGGTGTTACATTTCGTAAGTTGTATCTAATTCCGCTTAATCCGGGGCTCGGAACCGTATGAACCCATGTACTTCAAGATCCTCGTGGTGTTCCCATGAACTGTCACAAAGCGTGACTGAGACACATCATTCTCTATATAACGACATTGTAACAAAAAATCATATTGATCAACAATATGATTGGTATGGCGCATTGCCTGCTACTGAGCATAAATAAATACGAAATGATTTTTGAAAGAGAAATAATAAATTGGTCGTCAGCGGTATTCAACCCACGACCCCGACTAAACGCGCCCTCTAGGATAGCGCGGGATGCCCAATATCTCTGACCTCGCTTATTGACTCGGTACTGATTGGTATCGATATAATGGATAACGCCGGATGACTGACCGCATTCGAGTACAGCTGACACTTCATTTTCGAGAGACCCGATCGCCGAACTTTGCGTGATGAAGTTGTTGTCTTACCAGTGCGATGCACACAGCTGTGTACCACTACACCAAATAAACCGAAGGTGACGTGCCCGTCCTCAGTGGTAGGCGCAATCAAGGGGGCGCATTCATGGGATCATGGATTCGGGAACGTGCTTGGGAGCATTTCCAAAGCATTCCTTCCGCTCGAAATACGGGATCAAATCTATCGGAACAAAAGCCGTTTGAAGTGGTATGTGACCCTTGGATGATGCGTTCAGCACTGTCTCTGTCGACGAGGCAATCAAACGCCAAAGGGAAACGAGTCATAGGTCAGATTATGGCATAGATGGTGCCACAGCTCTTCCTAAGGAATCCCCTTGACGGACATTTGGTTTGTTTGAAAGTGCCGGGCGCCGTTGATACTTTCGGTCACGAAAAGCTAGATAATCGGAAATGTCGCTGAATAAAAAACCCCATTGTCCGTCGCCGCTCTCGGCGTACCGGTTTCGGTTGCCCATGTGCATCCATAATCCGCTACTCGCTATACCATGTGGCGCATGCCTGTTCCACGAGTCTCGTGGGGAGAAACCCCCATGTCTCTCTCTCCTCTCGCTCAGATTAAATCGTCCTACTGCGGTTGAGCATGCGCAACCTTAATCTTCTCCCCACCATGCCCTATGGCTCTTGCCTGGATCCAGAAGTCTGGTGGGGTGAAAATTCTCTCTCATTCTCGGTAAAGCGTCCCATTTCTGGTTGGTCCACGAAAAGCTTGATACTCGGGCGTCTCGTTGGGTGAACCCCGTTGTCTATCACCCCTTTCTTTCTCGGTAAAGCGTGCGACTTCCGGTTGCTCAGTGCACCCTTAATCCTCTACTCACCATATCATGTGGCGCATGCCTGGGTCACGAGACTCGTAGGGTGAAACCCCCATGTCTCCCTCGTTATTGTTTTACGCAAATGGTACGAGTGACTGACGATAACGCGACATTAATAGGCCATATCCATGTTTCTCACCCTGACAAAATCATAAAAAGTTTCGTGCCTGTCTATGGCGCGAGTGGTCATTTCCCGACATGTATGGTAAGAAAACTGTGTAAACCCAGACAAATTGATCATATTATAATAAAGTACTTTTGACGAGTATTCGTTCAGGATCTTGACCCACCTCCTTGGTCATTTCTTGACGTGTTCGATGATGTCAATGATGCATTAGCTAACTGGATTGACATGTTCACGTCAATTTTGAACGATCACGCCTTACAGAAATTGAAGTGTGTGAAGCATCAATCTAGTTAAAAGCGGATAAAACAAATCGTTCCCCATGTTAGTAACTTACATATCGCTGAATTAAAATCTGGGGAAAAGAAACGGGTATCCGTGTTCAAAAAACTATCTGTTGGCACATCAAGCTCACGCGCCTGACCCGTCTGGCTTTGCAGCGAGCGGGGCGAAAAGTGTAGCTCATCTTCTCGTATATTTTAACTTGTTTCAAGTCAGATCAATATTTCATTTTCTGAAAACATAATTGATTAACAAAAATCATTTAAAAAAAAAAAAAAAAAATCTCTGTTTTTTATATCCCGAGGTCAACCCGTCTTCCCCACGTTGTGGCCTGAGCATGAAGTTTCAAATCGTATAGAGTCTTTGTGATTCGCAAATACTCGGAATACGGAAACGGGGGTGTTGATGCCAGACCTACACGAGATGGAGCGGTTTTTTGTAGATTTGGGTTTTATTCCTCGGGCAAATTTTACCCGAAGGGTATTGCCGTCGTTGACGTCGTCTGTCTATCCATCCGTCCGTCTGTTCATCTTTCTTGTGGAGACGATATCCCAAGAACGATTATAGCTAATTCCGCTTAACCCGGGGCTAGGGGCCGTATGAACCCATGTACTTCAAGAACCTCATGGTACTCATATGAACAGTCACAATCAAAGCGTGACTGAGATACATCATTCTTTAGATGACGACTTTACAACGAATATTATGGATTAAGAATACTGATCAGCGATACGGATTTGATATTTTTGGAACATCATGATGTCTTGCCGGCATCATTGAAAACTGTTGACCGCTTCTCTCTTGCAGGAAACAAGCCTATGTTTATGTATACTATGATTGCCTTTTTGAATTTGGTGCTAATACTGTTATGTGGAAAATGGAATAGGTCTTTGGATTATGGACGCGGATATTCTCTAATGGACGACGGCTGGATTATGAATGACGGACTAGACGCTTGTAATTGTAAATTCATAAAACATATGCATCTGTGAAGGGCCAGGAGCCAACTGAAAATGACCGACCTCGACCTATTTTATCAAGGTCAAATTTTAATATTTGCTATATCTTTTGAAGGATAACTGGTAGGGTCTCCAAATTCATATTATATATGCAACTGGTGATTGACTAGAAGCCTATCAGTAGTATAGAAAACACGGAAACGGTCACATTTTGCCGGGGGAGGTAACTCTTGCATCCGACAGGGGGCGCTTTTGCAGGTTAAAGTATAGGGAGCGGCCATTCACGGCCTTTTTCCTCTGGGCCGCAAGGCCGCTATAGTTCCAGCGACCTTTGACCTTGAATTCTTCCGCGGTGATGTGGTCTGGTGGTAATGCGGTCGCGGGAGAAAGCCTCCGCGGACAGAAAATAGTCCCATGGGTTGACTTCCAATGTTAATGTATACGGGGAATACCTAAAAAGAGTATAGGAATAGACGTTTTGGGAACTGGGTGGGTCCCTAATGGATCGATTGGGTGGAGTGAGCTATCAATGTGAAGCATTCGTGAAGGCGCATCCGATGGGCTGGGTGTGGGGTTGTAATATCGTCATTCTGCGCATGCGCGGTAGACAAAGGGTATGGAAATAGACGTTGTGGGGTCTAGGTGGGCCACTAATGGGCCGATGGGGTCGAGTGAGGTATCAATGTGAAGCCTATGTGAGGGGGTATCTGACTGGGTGGATGTGGGGTTGGAATATCGTCATTCTGCGCATGCGCGGTGGACAAAGTGTATGGAAATAGACGTTTTGGGGTAGGTGGGCCACTAGTGGTCCTATGGAATCGTATGAGGTATCAATGTGAAGCATTCGTGAAGGGGCATCTGGTGGGCTGGGTGTGGGGTTGAAATGTCATCATTCTGCGCATGCGCAGGCAGGCCGTAATATGGAAATAGACGTTTTGGGGTCTAGGTGGGCCACTAGTGGTCCTATGGAGTCGTATGAGGTCTTATTTTGAAGCTCTCGTGAAGGAGCATCCGAATGAACTCCTGGTTCGTCCGTGTTCAAGAGTCTGCGCATGCGCAGTCTAGTCGTAGTATAGAAATATACACATGGGAGTGTGTTTGGGGTATTGAACCCCTATGGGTCCATGGTTGTGGTTTGGTGGCGTGGGTTCTGCGCAAGTGTGTGTGACGTCACTTCGGGTTTCACTAAAACTACCTCCGAACACAGAAGAGTTCCAATTTTTCCTTAGACCTTATGCATGTACTTTCAACATCCGGATTTCCCACCGCCTGTATGGAATGTATATATCTCGTAGAGTTACGCATAGGCGCGCATGTGTGACAGGGTCTATAAAACACGGCCCTCTGGATCCCACACCCCCATTCCTATTGTTGCAGAGCCATGACGGAGACCTATCCCTATGCGACTCGCATTTTACAGCATGCGACCGTGGTTAATTCACTCACGGGTTACCGGGCAGTGATTCGATCCATGTTAGCAGATGGCAACGACAACGAGGGGCGACGCCAGATCCTGAAAGAGTTCACAGAAGCGGTCCTCGACAGAGTGGACTCGATGGAGGGGTGTGCTATCACTCACCACTACTGGACTATGAGAGCCATCATTGATGCCCGGGCTATGGACCACGAGCGCTCACGCCGGAACCAGCGACGGCTCATTGGCCTCGTCATGGTTTTTGCCCTATTGACCCTGACGCTATGGCAATGACAACGACAGAAAAAGAACGGCTCTCCACGCATGCGCTTATGTGCAACGGATATATACGAGGGTCAGTCACAGTGTGCGTCATTCATCGTTCGTCATTGGGTCAACCATGTCACCGAGGGACCTGACCATAAATACGAGAGACAGTCAAAGTATGCGTCATTCAGCGTTCGTCATTGGGTCAACCATGTCACCAGTCCTACGAGCCATCCTTCCCCTTACACCCCAGGTGGGGTTACACGTCTATGAAGATAAAGTCACCATCGTTGAAGACCGTGAAGATGTTTGCTGGGCGCGCGCTGAGACCGTATCGAAGACGGTTACGCTACACCGGGACGGCTGGACCAAATTTAAACGGGTGTTGAGCGGTGAGCTAGACGGAAACCTCATCCACATAGACGATGCCATCTAGGTACACCGTGGACTCTTCTTCCCACGCCTGGGCCGTTACCAAGACCCTACGCGAGACTTCACCCTAGACCTCGATCTGTGGACAGCCTTCGAGAAAGTGGTGCCTATTGTGGACCAGCTGTTTACACCGGACGAGCGGTCAGCTGATCAGGTGGGGTGGGCTCGTGCCCTGAGTGAAGCGGCAGCAGAACCCAATGAACAAATGACCAAACCTAGCAATGAACCAGACGACGATGCCATTGATTATCCGGCTAGACTCAGTCAGCCCAGTGGCAATTGCATCCATACAACGCAGGCCGGTACTGCATCGGAACCCAAATGAAAGCAGCCAGAAAGGAATTGACCCCAGCGCCAGATATTCACAGACAATTTGGGGTGTACGTTTCATGTGGCATGCCCATAATGCACCATGTCCTGACGTCATAAACTTTTCTTCCCTATAAATACTAGAGACCGTCAAATCTTGTACCATTCAAGCACTGACCATGACGGAGCATATAATACGGGCGTTTCTCAGCTTGACACCCGAGGTCTTCCTGCACGTCAACGCGGATAAGGTCGATATCATGGAGGAGGTGGAGACATCTGTGATGCGGACCCTACACAACCGTGCCCGGCTCACATTCGTCTGTCCCGGGCGGGCTGGATCAAATTAAAACGGGTGTTGACTGGTGAACTGGACGGCGACCTCATCCACTTGTGTCACGATGTGTACGTCCGACGCGGCCCCTTCTTTGCTCAATTGGCTCGACTAGATGGGGGTACAGTGTATTTTACCCTTCACCCAGTTCTATGGTCTGCATTGGAAGATGGCGTGGCAGATGTGGACCAAGTGCTTATCAAGTGGTCATCAGACGATTTGGACTGGTCATTTACCATGGACAATGTGAATCCCAATGAACAAATTTCAACCAATGAACCAGACGACGAGGCCATTGATTATCCGGCTAGACTCCGTCAACCTAGTATATATACAACGGTGGTAGAACCCGAATATCAGACTTCGTTATAAATAAACCATACTCCCCGGTCCATTATCATTTTGTCACCATGAAGCGCTGGGAGAAGGTGTTGGATAACTTATACTACAGTCCCGACAGTCCGGCGGCCTATAGTGCATTGTCGGCTCTCTATCGAGCGGCCAAACCCCAGGGGATACAACGTGCCCAAGTCCGAGATTGGTTAAAAAAACAAGACACCTATACCTTACATCGAGCTGCCCGCCGCCATTTTCCACGGAACCGGGTCATCGTGGGAGGACTAGATGCCCAATGGCAAGCGGATTTGGTCGATATGAGCGCCTTTGCCAAACACAACGATGGGAATCGGTATATCTTGACGTGCATCGATATCCTGTCAAAGTATGCGTGGGTGGTACCTATACGGACGAAAACGGGGGCGAATCTCATAGCGGCGTTCAAGGACATCTTCCAGATCGGGTGCAAACCCTTGTATTTGCAAACCGACGAAGGCACGGAATTCCTCAACAGACCGTTCCAAGCCTTTCTCAAGAAACAGAAGGTCTTCTTCTTTCACACCTACAGCGAGACCAAGGCTTCCGTTGTGGAAAGGTTCAACAGGACATTCAAAGGCCGCATGTATAAATATTTCACCTATAAGAATACAAGGCGGTACATAGATGTTCTCCCGAAACTTGTGAGTGGTTACAATCGAGCCTATCACCGGAGTATACAGAGAGCCCCCATTACCGTGACCCAACGCAATGAAGCCCAAGTCCGGCGTGTCTTGTATCCCATACAATCGCAGCGAATGCCGAAGAAGGAGTTCAAGGTCGGGGACCCTGTACGGATCAGTAAAGTCAAGGGGAAGTTCGAGAAAAGTTACTTGCCCAACTGGAGCGATGAGCACTTCCTGATTAAACGGCGCCTACCCCGACAGCGGCGAGTCTATGAACTGGAAGATCTTCAAGGGGAACCGTTGCTAGGGACGTTTTACGAGCTGGAATTACAACCTGTCGTAAAAACAAAGCAAGACTACTATACTGGGTCGCGTCCAACCAGGTGAAACGACTATAAAACCAGACACCACCGCCATCATCCTGCATTCCACGTTCGACCATGAACACAGTGCAATCGTCTCTGAACACAGCGTCTCCCAAAACGCGCAAAACACAAGTGGGCTTTGTAGTGATATTGCTAACCCTGCTGAGTGTGTTGTACGGAGGTGTCTTTTACGACGTAGCCTATCTCAGCACTCTACTCATCCCACCAAAGACACAACCACCAGCCGCCAGTCAAACCAGTCTACAGATAGCACCAGTAAACCCCGTGACCAAAACGAGCCCAGTCATCACCACCACCACACCCCGTGTACAGGCTACATCGAGTATAGAGTCAACACCTACACCAAGTGCACCCAGTACGTCTGAAAATCCACCGGATTTCATCACTCACAGTGAACGCCCATCGACAACGGTACCAAAGCTCTACGCATCGACGACCGCAGTTCACTCGTACCAAATTTACAAGAGTGGGTTACCACGACAGCGGATACACCTCCAACCATGGACCCTCGGTGGCAACACCCCTTCACCTGCGTCATCGCAGGACCGACGGGATCCGGCAAAACGCACTTCGTCAGGAAGCTCCTCGAACACGCCGACAGCATGATTACTCCACCCATTGCCCGAGTCGTGTGGTGTTACGGAGAATGGCAGGCGGCGTACGCAGCAATGCCCCACATCACGTTCGTGGAAGGGCTACCCAACCTGGCCGATTTGGAACCGGACACCTTGATGGTTCTGGATGATCTCATGGCGGAGACGGATGCGCGGGTCACCCAACTCTTTACCAAAGGCAGCCATCATCGACGTCTCAGCATCATCTACATTGTGCAGAATCTGTTCAGTAAAAACAAAGAACATCGGAACATCAGCTTAAATTACAAGCGTCTAGTCCGTCATTCATAATCCAGCCGTCGTCCATTAGAGAATATCCGCGTCCATAATCCAAAGACCTATTCCATATTCCATATAACAGTATTAGCACCAAATTCAAATGCCCACTACCTGGTGGTCTTCAAAAACCCGAGGGATACCACTGCACCTGGCGAGACAGATGTACCCTGGACGCACTGCGTTTGCGTTGGAAGCCTTTAAAGATGCGACATCCCCTCAGCACGGGTATATGCTCTTCGACCTGAAGCAAGCCACCCCCCGACCACCTTCGACTACGGACCGGTATCTTTCCCGGAGAGACCCACCACGTGTACATGCAAAAATAATGTAAACACACCCACAGTGGTTCCCCCCAGCTGGGGTGTGTGTTTGATGTTGGGGATAATAAAAGAATTTATACCACATCATGGTTGACTTTTGTCTCTGTTCAATATTCACGAGGTAGGTAGATAAAAAGGGCAGGGTTGGGGGATCAGTTGTACATGATGTCTGCTCGAGTACGGAAGCATGCTCCGACGCTCCGTGTATTGAAGACGGCCTCACCCGAGTTGGTTCGAACCATTGTACGCGGCGCAGACCCTGCTCTCGTGTGCTGTCTGTGTGAGATTGGACTCAATATCTTAACTGACTGACTCCGGCTCAGAAGGCGAAGTTGGCCAAGCATAAGACAGGTATGCGAACCTTAGGCCAGAAACGAGTCTCTCAAACACAAAAGAAAAAGGTGTTACAGAAAGGCGGCTTTCTCGGTGCCATTTTAGCACCGTTGGCGGCTTCCGTGTTGGGTCCAGTATTGGGTGGACTGTTGGGCCGACAATGAACCACACGAAAAATATGGTCCTCGTCGAACCTCGGCTCCTTCAAAACCTCCAATCACCGTACCCCGTACCCTCTACGGTGAAGACGATAAACACACTCGATGAAGAGATGCGTCAGCTCTTACAACGACCGGGGTTAAGCGACAGTGAGAAAGTACAACAGTTCAATGAAACGCTTCAGCGGTACATGACGTTCATGGACCAATACAAAACCCTCTCTACCCCAACAGCACCACCACCGCCAACCTCAGCACCGCTCCAACAGCTGCCATTACCAGGGGTACCACCCACAGCCCCACAGTGGGTCATAGACGAAGTCCTGAAGAGTGTACCTGCATCGTTCAAGAAACAAGCTGGCCTGGTATTACAACGGATGAAACAGAATCCTAACATGACTTGGAATGATAAAGGTGAACTACTAGTACAGAATCAGGTGGTGTCCGGTACCCACATGACGGATTTAGTGAATGACCTGATGCGTCAACGCAGGTCGCACACGAATCCTCGAGGATGGGAGGTCTTCGCTCAAGGCTTGAAGGACATGCATGTACCACAGGAATTGGTGGGGAACCCCGAGCGCTGGGCCTGGATGCAGCGTGAATCGCCGGTGCACGCACAACGACAGACTCCACAACCTTCTTGGGAAACCGAGTGGGAACCGTCTCCCCCTAAAACACCACCACGGCGGGCACCTACTTTTTCGCCCCTTTTACCACGCCACCCCCTGCAACCACCAAGATCTAAGTCACCGCGACCATCACGACGATTAGCGCCCAAGGGCTGTGAGAAGTATTAAAAACAACAGCAGCAGCAGGAAAGCTCAGTCGCAATGTTTTACCTCACCCTACCCAGTAACAGCTCGGCTGATGTGTTTCCTGACAACACCTTGGCCAAGTACGTGACCCAGTTACCGCAACCGTTGCATTTACCTGGACGCTGGGAATGTGGACTCGTGGATATCCAATACCCTTACTCGTGGTACAACGTGCGAGGTGGTGAACTGTAGTACGAGGTAACCTACGAAGGACAAGAATCCCGACTCACCCTACCCGAAGGCCAATACGATACTCCCAAGGAGTTCATGGGTGGGCTGAGAAGTCTGATGCATTATAAGTCTCTACGGGACGTCACGAATACTTCACAACCCATACAAACTTTCCCCTTCAAAAATCATGTGGACTTCGATTACAACGCACACAACGACAAGGCCAGTCTCACTCTCAGCCCCAACGTGAATGTCGAAATCAGTCCTACCCTACAGCAAATGCTGGGTCTCGATCTACAGGGATACGCTGGCCCACCGGCGGGACAGGCCACATCCCGATGGACATGCGTGGTGGTATGTATGGCCTGTACATCTACTCAGACGTGGTCGATGCACACACTGTCGGAGACAGCAACGTACCTCTACTACGCGTCTGTCCGGTGAAAGGCAAGTATGGAGCTCAAGTCACCCACAGTTTCAGGCACATCGTTTATCTACCGGTCAGTCAGACAGATATTAGCTCCATCGTCATCGATATAAGAGACGACACCGGTCAACCGATCGCATTCGAGCGTGGGAAGGTGGTACTGACACTTCATTTCCGTCAAGTCCGAGCGGTTCACTTTGCATAATGAAGGTGCCTTACGAGTGTGATGCACGCAGCTATATGGACTATTATGCCCAACAGGCCGGGGGTAGCTTTCCGGTATTTGCAGGTACACGCATGCCACGAGGACATGGGCTGGGGAACATACTCGGGAGCATCGTCAAAACGTTCCTGCCCTTGGTGACGCGTGGGGTCAAAGCGATCGGCAAACAAGCGGTACGCAGTGGGCTGCAAGTCGCCGGTGATGTCTTGGGCGGTGCGGCACCCAAAGAAACACTGAAACGCCGAGCCAAAGAAGCAGGAGGCGTCTTGGTCGCCAAAGCACAACGCACCGTAGGGAATATAACACCTGCACCACCGAGACCACGCACCATTCGACGACCGACCAAGCGACGACGCACATCGAAGACCCAGGATATCTTTTCTTAAAGATGGCTTTCATCCATGCCGAGTCGTGTCCTTCTACCAACAGTGAATTTGATTTATGGACCGTCCCACCCATACAGACCAGTGCCGAAGAGGGTCAATGGGTGGAACATCTTCCCCTTTCCAGCATTACAGCCACAGACCCCATTGAATTCACCATCACCAACGCAGATACGACCAACCTGGATTTAGCCCATACGTACCTGTACGTGAAAGCTAAGATGGGTCTGTCCTCAAAGCAGATGCACCCGTGGGTCCAGTGAATCTCTGGCTTCATTCTCTATTCCAGCAAGTGGATATAGCCCTCAGTGATAAACTGATGAGCGCCTCAACGAACACGTACCTGTACCGAGCCTACATCGAAACACTGTTATCCTACGGGCGTGACGCTAAAAAGTCGTATTTGACAGCCCCGTTGTTCTACCAAGATACCGCAGGCAATATGGAAGCGAGTCCCGATAATGACGGCTATACGGAGAGAGTGGATGTCACAGCAGAGAGTCACTCGGTCGATATGATGGGACGTCTGCATGCGGACTTATTCATGCAGGACCGATACCTCTTGAATGGAGTATCTGTCAAAATACGATTAGTGCGCGCAACGCCTGCGTTTGCCTTGATGGCCCCGAGTGAGGACCTCGAGTATAACATTGTCATCCAAGAGGCCAGTCTGTTTGTACGCAAAGTGAAACCGAGCCCAGGTGTACAGTTGGGGCACATCAGAGCCTTGGAGAAAAAACCAGCCCAGTACCCGATTCGACGAGTACAGAGCAAGGTCTTTTCCGTCCCTAAAGGGAATATGATTGTCAATCAAGAAAACCTGTTCCTGGGGGATTTGCCCAAGCGTTTAACCTTAACCTGTGTGGAGAACGTCAGTTATAATGGGACTCTCTCGAGGAATCCGTTCAACCTAAAAGCGTTCAACATCAACTTCGTGGCCCTGCATGTGGATGGCCAACATGTACCGGCACGGCCCTTTAAACCTAACTTTGGAACGGCCAATTACATCCGGAGCTATCTGAACCTCTTCACAGCAACTGGCCAAATCAACCAAGATGAGGGAAATATGATCAGTCGAGACGATTTCGGCAAAGGATACACATTGTTCTGTTTCGATCTGAGCCCCACCTTAGACAACGACCATCAACTGAGTCTCGTCAAGAAAGGCAACTTACGCTTGGAACTGCATTTCGGGACACCTTTACCGAAAACCATCAATGTGATTTGCTACGCTGAATTTGACAACATTATTCAAATCGATAAAAGCCGTAACGTCCTGTGTGACTTTGCCACCTAACATGGATACAGACCAGATACACATCGTGCTGGAGAATGACCCAGGGACACGCATGGTCTTTCAAGGAGTGTTCGCCCGAGATGTGTTCCCATTAAACCGTGTGTATCCTGCTGCTTACGTCCTGAATACAGACCCGATGGATCGGCCCGGTCAACACTGGGTGACCGTGTACTTGACAGAAGAGAAGCGCGAATACTTTGACCCGTACGGCCTACCACCCCTCCTTCCCGATTTAACAGACTTCATGGATCAAAGAATAGAGACGTGGTGTTGGAATACCAAAACGTTGCAAAGCCTGACCAGTAGTGTGTGCGGACAATATTGCTTGTTTTACCTGTACCATCGATGTCGGGGACATTCCATGCAGACGATCGTCCACATGTTTGACGAGTACCCCAAGGCCGAGGACCGAGATGTACTCGTATATGACAGGGCTGCCGTTCATTTCAATGTACAAGTCCCATTCTGGGTTTAAATTTTTTCACGTAAAGTCCCCTGTTCTGGGCTTCAGTTTTTTTCACGTGGTTGTTCTCACATTGTTGTTCACTGAATAAAAAAATTAGATCTCAAAATTCTGTCGTGTGTGTTTTCTGTGTGAGCATAATGCCCCATGTGGGACATGTGGGGATTCTGTCAATGAATGGGCTTAGAAAAATAGCCAATCAGTGGCCTAGGATGGGATCAAATGTAACCCATCAATGCCTAGAAAACAATGCAAGAGCACTGCAGTAAAATAGAGAGCCAATGAAATCAGCCCACAGACCAAGTACACTTTTTGGTCTAGGTTAAGAGTGAGCATTCCAGCACAAATTTTTTGACGAGGAGTTACAAATTACAAGAGCAACAGGTGGAGTGAAAAAAACTATAGATGTTCGAGGTGTGGGTAAAGACCAGGACGATGGCGAGTGGAGACTCGTCCAACACCTATAGATTAAGTTTATTATATTTATTAAGTTTTTTTTTCGTGCCAATACGGTTCTGTGAAAAACTGAGGGTTCACCACTGGCCATTTCACATAGGTAAATAGATGGTAATATTGTCGGAGACCCTCCTCTATACATGGATGCTTCGGAAGAATGGATAAAGGCTAGGCCTGGAGAGGGCCGGACATTGCACTGCGCAGGCGTGCGGCCGAATAGCTCGCGCAGCCGAGTAGCTGGGGAAAACCCGCGCAGGCGTGCGGGCGGGCCGGGAGGAAACCCCGGATGTTGAGTGCCCGGATGTTGAAAAGATCCCGGATGTTGAAGAGGTCCCGGATGTTGAAGAGGTCCCCGATTTTACAGTACATGCATTCCATACAGGCGGTGGGAAACCCGGATGTTGAAAGTCCATGCATAAGGTCTAAGGAAAAATTGGAACTCTTCTGTGTTCGGAGGTAGTTTTATTGAAACCCGAAGTGACGTCACACACACTTGCGCAGAACCCACGCCACCAAACAACAACCATGGACCCATAGGGGTTTAGTACCCCAAACACACTCCCATGTGTATATTTCTATACCACGACCAGACTGCGCATGCGCAGACTCTTGAACACGGACGAACCATGAGTTCATTCGGAGGCTCCTTCACGAGAGCTTCAAAATAAGACCTCATACGACTCCATTGGACCCATAGTGGCCCATGTGGGCCCACAATGTCTATTTCCAAACCCATTTCCCAAAATTCCCTGTCTGCGCATGCGCAGAAAGTTGAACACGGACGACACACTAGTCCAGACGGCTGCGCCTTCACGAGAGCTTCACAATAAGACCTCATACGACTCCATCGGACTCATAGTGGCCCACCTAGACCCCAAAACGTCTATTTCCATACCCTTTTCCCACAATTCCCTGTTTGCGCATGCGCAGAATGTTGACAACGGCCGAGACACTAGTACAAGCGGATGCCCCCTCACATAGGCTTCACATTGATACCTCATACGACTCCATCGGCCCATTAGGGGCTCCCCTAGATCCTAAAACGTTCATTCCAATGCACTTTTTCCACAATTCCGTCTGCGCATGCGCAGAATGTTGAACACGGACGACACACTAGTCCAGGCAGATGCCCCCTCACATATGTTTCACATTGATACCTCATACGACTCCATAGGACCACTAGTGGCCCACCTAGACCCCAAAACGACTATTTCCATATTAAGGCCTGCCTGCGCATGCGCAGAATGATGATATTTCAACCCCACACCCAGCCCATCAGATGCCCCGTCACGAATGCTTCACATTGATACCTCATACGATTCCATAGGACCACTAGTGGCCCACCTACCCCAAAACGTCTATTTCCATAACCTTTGTCCACCGCGCATGCGCAGAATGACGATATTCCAACCCCACATCCATCCAGTCAGATGCCCCCTCACATAGGCTTCACATTGATACCTCACTCGACCCCATCGGGCCATTAGTGGACCATCTAGACCCTAAAACGTCTATTTCCATACCCTTTGTCTACCGCGCATGCGCAGAATGACGATATTACAATCCCACACCCAGCCCATCGGATGCGCCTTCACGAATGCTTCACATTGATAGCTCACTCCACCCAATCGATCCACTAGGGACCCACCCAGGTCCCAAAACGTCTATTCCCATACTCTTTTTAGGTATTCCCCGTATACATTAACATTGGAAGTCAACCCATGGGACTATTTTTTGTCCGCGGAGGCTTTCTCCCGCGACCGCATTACCACCAGACCACATCACCGCGGAAGAATTCAAGGTCAAAGGTCGCTGGAACTATAGCGGCCTTGCGGCCCAGAGGACAAAGGCCGTGAATGGCCGCTCCCTATACTTTAACCTGCAAAAGCGCCCCCTGTCGGATGCAAGAGTTACCTCCCCCGGCAAAATGTGACCTTTTCCGTGTTTTCTATACTACTCCTATCCCAGTTGACTGACTTTGACCTATTTCATAAGGTTATATACTGTTTATTGTGATATAACATGGAGAAATGTAGCTAGGCTTTCCAAATTAATACTAGGTATACATCTAGCGATGGTCCATAGGAGTACTGAAGATGACTGACCTTTACCTATTTTACCCAGGTACGATATTTCATGAAGGAATACATCTAGATTGTCAAATTTATACCACATATGATTGGACCTGAAGTCTGTTGAGTATCACTGACCTTACCTATTTTCTAAATGTTAAATCTAAGATCTTCAAATTCAAGTTCCATATACAATTAAGTTCGAATAGACCAGTAAACTGTTGAAGATAACTGACCTCGCTCTAAATTTCCAAGATCAAATTACTTGATTTGATTAATAGCTATATAGAAGAGTATATTTAGAGCTAAGAATTTGGTCATGCTCTGATAGTAGTCCGAGGGCTGGGGCACTTTTAATTGTCTGTCGGAGGCCAAAAGGTTTGAAGATGTTTTCTAAATAAAAATTCGATGCTGAATCCAGAAATGCGCGTCTTGGTGACCAAAGCTGCTGTATTCTGGGTGAAAATCCACTTTCAATTTTTTGAGGGCCAAATTATTTTATAAAATTGTTGAAAGTGAAATATTATCGGTTAGGTTATAATAAATGCAACAAAACATGTTCCCGATATGCCAAAATGACGATCGTAGCATGACGGACACGAATATATAAATATCTCTAAAACAAACAAAAGATTACTATAAAAATAGGCTTTCAGAGCATGAAATACACTCGATGTGATGCATTAGAAGACTCCCCGAGTTCACCAAATGCTTTTCTGAATACTTCGTTTTTCTCCACTAAGGCCAACGAACGTACTTTTCCTTTACGCATGAAATTAGCTGTGTAGTCGCATCCTGTGAATGCATGCAATCCGGGAATGGCAGCACACATGGCCGGTCCCATGACCGCGGCAAGTTTGGATACATTGATATATCGTCTGGTGTGCTTGGAGCTGCCCCCAACATCGAGCCACACTCTAGCAGATAGGATGTGCTCGTGAGCACGGAGAATGATTAGAACATCAGTATCAGAGGATCTGACAACTATGTTTGCATCCTTGAGTGTCTCGCTCATGTGCTTTACATGCAAAGCCAGACGTGTGTCAGCTTCTTCGTGTCTACATGCTAAGCTTTGGACTTCATCCACCTGAAGACGGTTGTCGATTACTTCATACCGGAATGCCTGTTCATCCAGACCGACAAACAGGGTGTGGCCGCGGATCTGCTCAACATATTCCGACCTTCGCCAGTCGTTTTCGAGGAACTGCAACAGGACCTTTTTGAATTTAGCTGAGCGGAGAGCACAATTGAAATTTCTTGGACGCTTCTGGTTGGGACCGGTGATGATGAACCCAATTTCTGTACCCCCTGAGCTGCGCAAGTCATGTACCGTGTCTTTGATGGATGGACTGTTGTATGAATCACACACAAAATCCACTCTCGATGCGAATTGCAACAGTATCGTGAGAATGACCTTAGCTATCTCCCCAAATGTTTCCGGTACATTGACAAGAGTACGTATCAAGAACGTGGCATCAACGGCACATGCATCGGTTTTGACTGGCTTGTCACTGTCCATTTTTTTCTTCCAGTTTATGCATCAGGCTAGACTTGTTGGTTTTGTTCATTGATCCATCCACATGTGCTAACGCTAAGGGTACTGGTGTGAGGGGATAACTGAGGACCACGTCAAGATCCAAGTCATTGTGAGCTGCCAGATGGAGGAGCCTCCCAAACAGACCAACATCTTTGATCTTTTTGTCCTTAACAGTCACCTTGACTTTGGCCGCATCGTGAGAGAAATTTTTCAATTTGCGACGAGGAATGACTTTCTCAAACCTCGCAGAAGTAGTAGGGAGCAAGCAAAAACGGTTATATTTTCCAGGGAGGTAACTCTTGCATGCAAAAAATGCAGGTTAAAGTATAGGAAGCGGCCATTTACGGCCTTTGTCCTCTGGGCCGCAAGGCCGCTATAGTTCCGGCAACCTTTGACCTTGTATTCTTCCGCGGTGATGCGGTCTGGCGGTGATGCGGTCGCGGGAGAAAGCTTCCGCGGACAGAAAATAGTCCCGTGGGTTGACTTCCAATGCTAATGTATACGGGGAATACCTAAAAGAGTATGGGAATAGCCGTTTTGGGACCGAGGTGGGTCCCTAGTGCACCGATTGGGTCGAGTGAGCTATCAATGTAAAGCATATGTGAGGGGGCATCTGACTGGACTAGTGTCCCGGTCATTGTCAACATTCTGCGCATGCGCAGACAGGGAAGTGTGGGAAAAGGGTATGGAAATAGATGTTTTGCGGTCGAGGTGGACCACTAGTGGCACGATGGGTTCGAGTGAGGTATCAATGTGAAACATATGTGAGGGGGCATCCGATGGGCTGGGTGTGGGGTTGAAATAACGTCATTCTGCGCATGCGCGGTGGGCAAAGGGTATGGAAATAGACGTTTTGGGGTCGAGGGGAGCCCCTAATGGGCCGATGGAGTAGTATGAGGTATCAATGTGAAGCATACGTGAGGGGGCATCTGACTGGACTAGTGTCTCGTCCGTTGTCAACATTCTGCGCATGCGCAGACGGAATTTTGGGAAAAGGGTATGGAAATAGACGTTTTGGGGTCGAGGTGGGCCACTGGTGGGCCTATGGAGTCGTATGAGATATCAATGTGAAGCATTCGTGAAGGAGCACCCGACGGGGTGGCTGAGACGTGGAACTGACGTCATTCTGCGCATGCACAGTAGACCAAGTGTATGAAAATAGACGTTTTGGGATCTAGGTGAGCCCCTAATGGACCGATGGAGTCGTATGAGGTATCAATGTAAAGCAGTCGTGAAGGAGCATCTGCCTGGACTAGTGCGTCGTCCGTGTTCAACATTCTGCGCATGCGCAGGCAGGGAATTGTGGGAAAAGGGAATGGAAATAGACGTTTTGGGGTTTAGGTGGGCCACTATTGGTCCGATGGAGTCAAGTGAGGTATCAATGTAAAGCACTCGTGAGGGAGCATCCGACTGGGTGGATGTGTGGTAGGAATATCGTCATTCTGCGCATGCGCAGGGAGGCCGTAGTATGGAAATAGACATTTTGGGGCCGATATGGCCCACTAGTGGTCCAAATGGGTTGTGGGCGGTGTCAAAGTGAAGCTTTTGTGGGGTAGAGTCAGAATGGCATGTTTTTTATTGCAAGTCGCGTCAATCTGCGCATGCGCAGTTGGGTGTAGTAAGTAAAGTGGTCATTTTGAGGAAATGAAGGCAGGTGTTTGGTGTAAAGATGGACCAGTATTGCACCGAATGTGTCGTGTGGGGTGTCATTTTGTAGCTCTCGGGGTGTAGGCCTCGATTTGAAGGATGTCCACTCCATCTGTGACGTCATCGATGACGTCATCAGTAGGAGTAGTAGCCAAAGTGGGCATTTTGGGGGTGTGAAGAAGGTGTTTTGGGGGTAGAAATGGACTATCCTTGGTCCGAATGCGTCGTGTGAAGTGGCATCTTGTAGCAACGCCAGCCAACGCCAAGCTCAACGCTTCAACGCCCTGGTGAATTAGCCCAAAAGCTCTCATTTTTCTAGACACTAATACATCGAAATGCAGTGACGCCCGTCAATGACCGTCGTTACGCCCTAGCCTAACACCTTGACGCCATGATATAGACCGAAGAGAGAACAACAACAACAACAAGGATGAGAGAACAACAACAACAACAAGTGTTTTCATATAGTTTATTCTCCCAAATGTTACATCATATCCACGCTGGGGGAGCCGCGTTGGGTAGGTTTACAATACAAGTAGCCTCTTGTCCAATCAGAGGCCGTCATTTGGCACTGCATCTGTCATACTCGTTCTTGCCCGTTAGATGTATTCTCAGCTGCTCTTGTCCAATCAGAAATCGCCATTTCAGAAAGTCCTATCTTCGGCCATGTTCGCTCTGAACCGTTTGTTCTATGGTGTAGAGATGGACCATCCTTGGTCCGAATGCGTCGTGGGAAGTGTCATCTTGCAGTTCTCGGGGTGTAAACTCCATTTGAGGGATGTCCACAGCATCTGTGACGTCATTGGTGACGTCATCAGTACGAGTGGTAGCGAAATTTTGATCAGTCGTCCAATACATATGGAATGATGAGGGACACGAGTTAATCTCTATATGTACAGACACCACCACACACCAATAATACCACCACACACACGCACACACACTACCACACACCACCAACGCCACCACCGGGCGTTGACGGGCGTCAACGCCCGGTGGTGGTGGTAGCTCCCGTGTGGCAGAGCTCTTGCATCGGAGCTCTTGGAGCTCAAAGCTTGTGGAGCTCAGAGCTCGGAAATGACGTCATCGCATGCATGCGCGCGTACCTGTGGTGCACCCTGTACCCTATAGCCCATCGTCCAATACATATGGAATGATGAGGGACACGAGTTAATCTCTATATGTACAAACACCACCACACACCAATAATACCACCACACATACACACACACACTACCACACACCACCAACGCCACCACCGGGCGTTGACGGGCGTCAACGCCCGGTGGTGGTGGTAGCTCCCGTGTGGCAGAGCTCTTGCATCGGAGCTCTTGGAGCTCAAAGCTTGTGGAGCTCAGAGCTCGGAAATGGTGTACCCTATTCCCTACGGGCTATAGGGTACAGGGTGCACCACAGGTACGCGCGCATGCATGCGATGACGTCATTTCCGAGCTCTGAGCTCCACAAGCTTTGAGCTCCAAGAGCTCCGATTCAAGAGCTCTGCCACACGGGAGCTACCACCACCACCGGGCGTTGACGCCCGCCAACGCCCGGTGGTGGCGTTGGTGGTGTGTGGTAGTGTGTATGTGTGTGTGTGGTGGTATTATGGACGACTAATCAAAATTTCGCTACCACTCGTACTGATGACGTCACCAATGACGTCACAGATGCTGTGGACATCCCGCAAATCGTGGGAAAAAATTGGCACTGAGCCAATTATAAAACATGTTCTTTCGCTACTACTCGTACTGATGACGTCACCGATGACGTCACAGATGCTGTGGACATCCCTCAAATGGAGTTTACACCCCGAGAACTGCAAGATGACACTTCCCACGATGCATTCGGACCAAGGATGGTCCATCTCTACACCATAGAACAAACGGTTCAGAGCGAACATGGCCGAAGATAGGACTTCCAGAAATGACGACTTCTGATTAAACACGGACGACGCACTAGTCCAGACAGATGCTCCTTCACGACTGCTTTACATTGATACCTCATACGACTCCATCGGCCCATTAGGGGCTCACCTAGATCCCAAAACGTCTATTTCCATACACTTGGTCTACTGCGCATGCGCAGAATGGCGTCAGTTCCACGTTTCACCCACCCCGTCGGGTGCTCCTTCACGAATGCTTCACATTGATACCTCATACGACTCCATAGGCCCACCAGTGGCCCACCTCGACCCCAAAACGTCTATTTCCATACCCTTTTCCCACAATTTCCTGTCTGCGCATGCGCAGAATGTTGACAACGGACGAGACACTAGTCCAGTCAGATGCCCCCTCACGTATGCTTCACATTGATACCTCCACCGGCCCATTGGGGCTCCCCTCGACCCCAAAACGTCCATTTCCATACCCGTTGTCCACCGCGCATGCGCAGAATGACCATATTTCAAACCCACGCCCAGCCCATCGGATGCCCCCTCACATATATTTCACATTGATACCTCACTCGACCCCATCGGGCCACTAGTGGCCCACCTCGACCGCAAAACGTCTATACCCTTTTCCCACAGTTCCCTGTCTGCGCATGCGCAGAATGTTGACAACGACCGGGACACTAGTCCAGTCAGATGCTCACATATGCTTTACATTGATAGCTCACTCGATCCAATCGGTGCACTAGGGACCCACCTCGGTCCCAAAACGGCTATTCCCATACTCTTTTTAGGTATTCCCCGTATACATAACATTGGATGTCAACCCACGGGACTATTTTCTGTCCGCGGAAGCTTTCTCCCGCGACCGCATCACCGCATCACCGCGGAAGAATACAAGGTCAAAGGTTGCCGGAACTATAGCGGCCTTGCGGCCCAGAGGACAAAGGCCGTAAATGGCCGCTTCTTATACTTTAACCTGCATTTTTTGCATGCAAGAGCTACCTCCCTGGAAAATATGACCTTTTTTGCTTGCTCCCTACTACTACCCTCTTTGCTCTGTTGATGTAATCTTTCTTACATGAATGGTGATATTTCACCCCCTTAGCAACGAAGTCAATAGTAGTATGTAGCACGCATCCGTCACAGAAAGCTCCCCACTGCGCCTGCGCAGAACCTGTTTTGACGTCACAATTGGGGGAGATTGGGGAGCATTGGGGAGCTGTGAGATTATTGGGGATTTTGAAAATATGCAAATGAGAATGGAGGGTTGTGAGATTATTGGGGATTTTGAAAATATGCAAATGAGTTCAATGGGTGCATGTGCACTCATTGACACCGGTGTCAATGAGTGCACCTCCACGGAAAAAAAAAGTTCCGGCAAAAAAAAAAAAAAAAAATGTATTCATGCGCGGTGATGCGGTTTGGCCGTGGTTTTGGCGGTAATTCGGTTTCGGGAAAAAGCTTCCGCTGAGAAAAAGTAGTCCCTAGATAAAATGGTCCGATTGGGTCGAGTGAGGTATCAAAGTGAAGCTTAGGTGAAGGGGCATCTAATGGGCTGGGTATGGTTTCCCAATGACGATCACGTGATCAAGGCATGTCTCGACTTGTTCTGGGTTGTACAGTTCTGCCATACGGAGCATGGGTACTAGTATTTCAAATAAATTAATTAATTAATTAATTAATTTTAATTAATTACTTGTAAAATGGCGGTGTTTTTAGACGGGGCAAGGGAGCAAACGAGGCGGTGGGGACGTCACGGGGAGAAAAAACCCTCACATTACCCTCAAAAAACCTCTAAGCCATATAATAATAATAAACATAATCTATAGGTGTTGTACCATGTTAATAGGATCAGTCTAGCATCTGTACCACCCTAGGGTCGAGTGTTTATTGTCCCGTGTATCTCCGCAAGAAAACAACAAAGAAAATGGCGGCTCCAGGATGGTGCGGGTACGCCCTTTCCATATCACGGCGTCGACCGTAGCGCCATCTGCACACATTGACGCAAGAGAGACAACTCGTGTGGGCCAAGGATATGGAAATAGCCGTGTTGGAGCTAGGGGAGTGACTACTGGTCCAATGGGATCGAGTGAGGTATCAATGTGAAGCTTAGGTGAGGGGGCATGTAATGGGCTGGGTGTGGGGTTGAACTAGCGTCATTCTGCGCATGCGCGGTGACCGAAGGGTATGAAAATAGCCGTTTTGGAGCTAGCGAAGCCAATAATGGTCCAATGGGGTCGAATGAGGTATCAAAGTGAAGCTTATGTGAAGGGGCATCTGACTGGACTAGCGGCTTGGGCGTTGTCACCAATCTGCGCATGCGCGGTGGCCGAAGGGTATGGAAATAGCCGTGTTGGGAGCTAGCGAAGCCAATAATGGTGCAATGGGATCGAATGAGGTATCAAAGTGAAGCTTAGGTGAAGGGGCATCTGACTGGACTAGCGGCTTGGACGTTGTCACCATTCTGCGCATGCGCGGTGGCTCAAGGGTATGGAAATAGCCGTGTTGGGAGCTAGGGGAGTTACTACTGGTCCAGTGGGGTCGAGTGAGGTATCAAAGTGAAGCTTAGGTGAAGGGGCATCTGACTGGACTAGCGGATTTGAAATAGCGTCATTCTGCGCATGCGCGGTGGTCCAAGGGTATGGAAATAGCCGTGTTGGGAGCTAGCGAAGCCAATAATGGTGCAATGGGGTCGTATGAGGTATCAAAGTGAAGCTTATGTGAAGGGGCATCTAATGGGCTGGGTGTAGGGTTGAACTATCGGCATTCTGCGCATGCGCGGTGGCAGAAAACAGGCATTTTGGGTGCTATGTAGGGGTGTGTTTGGGTTAGAGATGGGCTAATCACGGTTCGAATGGGTCGTGTGAGGTGTCAAAGTGAAGCTTGTGTGGGGTAGAGTCAGAATGGTGTGTTTTTGAATGCAAGTCGCGTCAATCTGCGCATGCGCAGTTAGTTGTATTAAGTAAAGTGGCCATTTTGGGGCAGTACATGAAGGTGTTTGGGGTAGAGATGGACCGCTATGGGTCCGAATGGGTCGTGGAGGGTGTCAAAGTGAAGCTTGTGTGGGGTAGAGTCAGAATGGCGTGTGTTTGAATGCAAGTCGCGTCAATCTGCGCAGGCGCAGTTGGTTGTAGTAAGTAAAGTGGTCATTTTCGGGCAGTACATGAAGGTATTTGGGATCGAGATGGGCTATTCACGGTTCGAATGCGTCCTGGAAGGTGTCATCTTGTAGTTCTCGGGGTGTACAATCCGATTTGAGGAATGTTCGCGTCATCTGTGACGTCATCGGTGACGTCATCGGTACGAGTAGTAGCGAAAGTGGACATTTTCGGGCGGTACATGAAGGTATTTGGGATCGAGATGGGCTATTCACGGTTCGAATGCGTCCTGGAAGGTGTCATCTTGTAGTTCTCGGGGTGTACATTCCGATTTGAGGATGTTCGCGTCATCTGTGACGTCATCGGTACGAGTAGTAGCGAAAGTGGACATTTTCGGGCAGTACATGAAGGTATTTGGGGTCGAGATGGGCTATTCACGGTTCGAATGCGTCCTGGAAGGTGTCATCTTGTGGTTCTCGGGGTGTACATTCCTATTTGGGGGATGTTCGTGTCATCTGTGACGTCATCGGTGACGTCATCGGTACGAGTAGTAGCGAAAGTGGACATTTTCGGGCAGTACATGAAGGTATTTGGGGTCGAGATGGGCTATTCACGGTTCGAATGCGTCCTGGAAGGTGTCATCTTGTAGTTCTCGGGGTGTACATTCCGATTTGAGGGATGTTCGCGTCATCTGTGATGTCATCGGTGACGTCATCGATGACGTCATCAGTAGGAGTATTAGCGAAAGTGAGCCTTTTGGGGCAGTGCAGGAAGGTATTTGGTGTAGAGATGGACCATCCGCGTTGCGAATGCGTCGTGTGGGGTATCATGTTGTAGCTCTCGGAGTATAGACCCTGATTTCAGGGATATTTATAGCATCTGTGACGTCATTGGTGACGTCATTAGTACAAGTTGTAGCGAAAGTGGGCCTTTTTAGCAGTGAAGGATGTTATTTGGTGTAGAGATGGACCATCCGCGGTCCAAATGGACCGTGTGAGGTGTCATCTTGTAGCAACGCCCACCAACACCATTCTTAATGTTTCAACGCCCACCAACACCATTCTTAATGCTTCAACGCCCTGGTGAAATAGCTCAGAAGCTCTGATATTCCATGGAATTGTCACTAATTCTTCGAAATGCGGTGATGCCCGTCAACGTCCGTCGTTACACCTTAACACTCTAACATAACGCCATGATATAGACCAGAGAGAGAACAGCAACAGCAACAACAACAAGGATGACACATGAGAGAACAACAACAACAAGAAGTTTTTTTCATATAGTTTATTTTCCCCAATGTTACATCATACCCACGCTGGGGGAGCCGCGTTGGGTATATTTACAATTCAAGAAGATTCTTATCCAATCATAGACCACCATTTGCATGTTTCATATTCGTTCCTGTCCGTTAGATGTATTCTTGTCCAATCAGAAGTCTCCATTTCAGAAAGTGCCATCTGAACCGTTTATTCTAATCATCGTCGGGCAGGCCAGGATACCGTTGAGGCAACATATCCTCAGATAGTTGTTTGCGCATTCTGAGTATCTATCAGTGCGTGGGTGAATACTTTCAATCCGATGGAGGTGGTGGTCAGTTTAACCACGAAAGAACGCAACATTGGTCATTATCTCCACTATCCACTTGGTGTTACAAATTCAAGAAGACTCTTGTCCAATCAGAGGCCACCATTTGCATCTGTCATATTCGTTCCTGTCCGTTAGATGTATTCTTGTCCAATCAGAAGTCTTCATTTCTCAGAAAGTTCCATCTTCGGCCAGCGTTCGTTTTTGAAACCGTTTATTGTAATCATCATCGGGCAGCCCAGGGATGCCGTTGAGGCAACATATCCTCAGATAGTTGCTTGTGCATTCCCTGAAAGTATCTATCAGTGCCTGGGTGAATACATTCACCCGATGGGTTGGTCGGTCAGCTTGGTCACGAAGAACGTAACATTGGTCACACTGTCCACTTTCCACTTGGTGTTGGGGCGTTGTTGTTGGGCCCATTCCAAGGGATCCACGGTGTTCAGTTTCTCCAGCATCGTCTCTAGCGACACTCGGTTAATGATGGTAAACGGTTGGTCAAATACCTGGATGTTACTGCTGGGGTAAAAGTATCGGACTTGGACTGTCTCCTTATGCTGCAGCACATAACCAAACGCCAGATTCAATTTGAAGGCCGTAGTTTGATCTTTGAAGATGGCTTCTACGTAGCTACGTAGACAGGCGAGGTCGGTCAGTCGGAAATTGTAGATATCTTGAATAGGGCGATGACGGTGGAAACAGTGCCGTATCATGGACCAATGGCGCCGATAGATGTCACTCACTGGATGGGCGCCCTGTAAGAGATCGCTAGGAACATTTATGGGCTCGTCTAGAAAATGTTCGATGTTGTCAGGCGTATGACTAGAAACCGTAACGGTGGGATCCGGCTGGATATCCAGGCTCTGAACTGTGGGTATAGACGGGCTCTCCTTCATCGCATCACCAGTGGCATTCGTCTCCCCGGGCTCATCTTCACTAGGTCTGACCTTCCGCGGCTCCTCTTCAGTAGGAAGTTGTCGCACATGCCATGGTACCGGGGCATGAATCAAACCGTTGGTGTCGCAGCAACTGATCAAGTGTCAAATGTTTGAAGAGTTGACCACAACCGTAAGCTACATTGTTCCGTCGCGCTCCTCGTGGAATGAGCGTTCGTGGCACAGTAATGATCCTCCCGATTGAATGACCGTGCGCAGGTTCGTACAAGCGCGCCCGAGCATCGTTGTGGGTGGAGCTCCTGTGGCGTCGTAAATTATCTAGACGAGTAAACAGCTTCTGGCAGTTAAAAAGTGAACATCTTGGTGGTTGACAGAGTGTCTGATGAAACGCCCAGGCCGCTTCCCTTTTATAGCACGCTAGCTGGTGATCTATTTTTAGCACACTCAGTTCAACTATCCCCAAGTCGAGGGCCGAGCCTTGACATCTTCGGTAACATCCGTGTCTCTTCGGTCACCTCCGTACCGTCAACGATCAACATGTAGACATATAGAGTATGTACGGCATGCTATGGTATTCATCAGTGCATGAGTGACGCATTCAGCCGATGGGGGTGGTCGGTCAGCTTGGTAGCGAAAAACGTGACATTGGTCACCTACTCTACGACCCATTGTGTGTTGAGGCGTTGTTGTTGGGCCCATTTCAAAGGATCCACGGTGTCCAGCTTCTCCAGCATCGTCTCTAGCGACACTCCCGGTTAATGATGGTAGTAGTTGGTCAAATACCCGGATGTTACTGCTTCGGTAAAAATATCGGGTTCTGACTGTCCCTTATGCTGCAGCACATAACCAAACGCCAGATTCAATTTGAAGGCCGTAGTTTGATCTTTGAAGATGGCTTCTACGTAGCTACGTAGACGGGCGAGATCGGTCAGTCGGAAATTGTAGATACCTTGAATAGGGCGATGACGGTAGAAACAGTGCCGGATCATGGGCCAATGGCGCCGATAAATGTCACTCACTGGATGGTCTTCGTGTAACAGATCGCTGGGAACATATATGGCTTCGTCCACGAAGTGTACTTTGCCCTCCACGTCGTACAAAATCTGGCCCAAGGTCTTGTCGTTGGAATTTGACTGTTGAATTAGGGCGACATCATCATCGGCCCTCGTGCGATGGGTGGGAGTTGTCCCTGTTTCGATATTGATGCCTACGGGCTCTTCTATCTGCAAACGTGGCTGCGGAACAGGGTGTCGTGTGCGTTGGTGTCGCAGCAACTGACTGGTCAGTTTGAAAAGCCGACCACATTCTTCGCATGGACGCTTGGGTACTTCATGGCGTGCACGTGTGTGGCGCTGTAAATGATCCGGGCGCTGAAACGACGGTGTACATATCGTACAGTTATACCGGGCGGTTCCTTCGTGCTTGGTAGCCTCATGGCGGCGCAAGTCGTGCAGACGAGTGAATGATTTCGAGCACGTAGTACAAGTGAACATCTTGGTGGTTGACAGAGTGTCTGATGAAACGGCCAGACCACTTCCCTTTTATAGCACGCTAGCTGGTATCATGTTCGGGCACTTCCGTGTCTCTTCGGATGTAAAAGTCCCCGGATGTAAAAGTGCCCGGATGTTTACGAATGTTCCACCATTCCGGACTTCTATCAGGTCCATGTCCAGAAGCTCTCATGTCCTGCATGTGAATAGTCATATTGTGTGTGTATGCATGTGTGTATGCGTATGTGTGTGTGTGTGTGTATAGGCTTGTGTGTGTGCGTGCGTGTATGCAAGTGTGTGTATGCGTCTGTGTATGCAAGCGTTTGTGTGCGTATGCAAATGTGTGCTTTGGTGTGTGTGTATGTGTGTGCGTGTGTGTGTGTGTAGGTGGTTGTGAGTGTGTGTTGGTGCGCGTGCATGTGCGTATGTATGTGTGTGTATGTATGCCTCTGTGTGTGTGTGTATGTGTGTGCTTGCGAGTGTGTTTCTTGGATCGGAGCTCTTGGAGCTCAAAGCCTGTGGAGCTCAGAGGTCGGAAGTGACATTTGCATATGACCTCTGTGAGGTCACTTCCGCTCCCGTTCGCGTGACCGGAACTGACCTTTGACCCCGGCGCGTGACCGGAACTGACCTTTGACCCCGGCGCGCAAAGGTTTCCACCGCGGTGGAGGTCAAAGGTCAGTTCCGGTCACGCGCCGGGGTCAAAGGTCACTTCCGGTCACGCGAACGGAAGCGGAAGTGACCTCACAGAGGTCATATGCAAATGTCACGATACAGCTCACCAATCTCCAACATACGAGTTGTCACAGCGAAACAGCTCACCAATTACCAGTATACGAGTTGTCAGAGCATTTCCATCATAGCTCTCTAGATTTGTATCTAATACCGCTTATGCCGGTGCTAGGGGCCGTGTGGTCATATCATCCAAGTTGCCACATGAACAGGTACAATAAAAGCGTACTTGAGATACAACACATAACACGACTCTTTAGATTCTTGGTATGTGCTTTAGAATAGATTAACCAGAAGACTATTCTGTGAAGTCATGTGACGCAGTCAGTATGTCGGCACCTCTTCCCACTTCCCTTATATGTGTTGTAATTTCAAACTGACCAGTCAGTTGCTGCGACACCAACGCACACGACACCCTGTTCCGCAGCCACGTTTGCAGATAGAAGAGCCCGTAGGCATCAATATCGAAACAGGGGGAACTCCCACCCATCGCACGAGGGCCGAAGATGATGTCGCCCTAATTCAACAGTCAAATTCCGACGACAAGACCTTGGGCCAGATTTTGTACGACGTGGAGGGCAAAGTACACTTCGTGGACGAAGCCATATATGTTTCCAGCGATCTGTTACACGAAGACCATCCAGTGAGTGACATTTATCGGCGCCATTGGCCCATGATCCGGCACTGTTTCTACCGTCATCGCCCTATTCAAGATATCTACAATTTCCGACTGACCGACCTCGCCCGTCTACGTAGCTACGTAGAAGCCATCTTCAAAGATCAAACTGCGGCCTTCAAATTGAATCTGGCATTTGGTTATGTGCTGCAGCATAAAGAGACAGTCCAAGTCCGATATTTTTACCCGAGCAGTAACATCCGGGTATTTGACCAACCGTTTACCATCATTAACCGAGTGTCGCTAGAGACGATGCTGGAGAAACTGGATACCGTGGATCCCTTGGAATGGGCCCAACAACAACGCCCCAACACCAAGTGGACAGTGGAGAGTGTGACCAATGTTACGTTTTTCGTTACCAAGCTGACCGACCACCCCCATCGGCTGAATGCGTCACTCATGCACTGATGAATACCATAACATGCCGTACATACTCTATATGTCTACATGTTGATCGTTGACGGTACGGAGGTGACCGAAGAGACACGGAGGTTACCGAAGATGTCACGGCTCGGCCCTCGACTTGGAGATAGTTGAACTGAGTGTGCTAAAAATAGATCACCAGCTAGCGTGCTATAAAAGGGAAGCGGCCTGGACGTTTGATCAGACACTCTGTCAACCACCAAGATGTTCACTTGCACAACTTGCCAGAAGCTGTTTACTCGTCTAGATAATTTACGACGCCACGAGGCCTCCACCCACAACGATGCTCGGCATACTTGTACAACCTGCGCACGGTCATTCAATCGGGAGGATCATTTACTGCGCCACGAACGCTCATTCCAGGAGGGCGCGACGGAACAATGTAACGGTTGTGGTCAACTCTTCAAACGACCCAGTCAGCTGCTGCGACAATAACGCCGATTCATGCCCGGTACTACGGCATGTGCGATGAACGCCTTCTGAGCCAAAGGAGAGGAGCCGCGACTTTACCGCATCTCTCCCGGCATCAAACAACAAGAACACCTGCAACAAAACAGAAATATTAGTATCAAGGCCTGGGTACAAGCGTTCTAACCAACGCGATCGGCTCGCGTATTCATCTTCCGTCTGGTCCGCGCATGCGTCCCGGCATGTGTTGCTTTGTTGAGCTGATGTCATACGCGCACGACTTTCCAATTTCTTTCTCTTCCCGCATCTTCCCGCATCAAACAGAATTACCTAGAAATAAAAACAGAAAATATTAGTATCATGTCAAGTACAAGTGTTCTAACTAACGCGATCGGCTCAAGTGTATTCATCTTCCGTCTGTCCGCGCATGCGTCCCGGCATGTGTTGCTTTGTTGAGTTGATGTCATACGCGCACGACTTTCCAATTTCTTTCTCTTCCCGCATCTTCCCGCATCAAACAGAATTACCTAGAAATAAAAACAGAAAATATTAGTATCATGTCAAGTACAAGTGTTCTAACTAACGCGATCGGCTCAAGTGTATTCATCTTCCGTCTGTCCGCGCATGCGTCCCGGCATGTGTTGCTTTGTTGAGTTGATGTCATACGCGCACGACTTTCCAATTTCTTTTTCTTCCCGCATCTTCCCGCATCAAACAGAATTACCTAGAAATAAAAACAGAAAATATTAGTATCATGTCAAGTACAAGTGTTCTAACTAACGCGATCGGCTCAAGTGTATTCATCTTCCGTCTATGTCCGCGCATGCGTCCCGGCATGTGTTGCTTTGTTGAGTTGATGTCATACGCGCACGACTTTCCAATTTCTTTCTCTTCCCGCATCTTCCCGCATCAAACAGAATTACCTAGAAATAAAAACAGAAAATATTAGTATCATGTCAAGTACAAGTGTTCTAACTAACGCGATCGGCTCAAGTGTATTCATCTTCCGTCTGTCCGCGCATGCGTCCCGGCATGTGTTGCTTTGTTGAGTTGATGTCATACGCGCACGACTTTCCAATTTCTTTCTCTTCCCGCATCTTCCCGCATCAAACAGAATTACCTAGAAATAAAAACAGAAAATATTAGTATCATGTCAAGTACAAGTGTTCTAACTAACGCGATCGGCTAAAGTGTATTCATCTTCCGTCTGTCCGCGCATGCGTCCCGGCATGTGTTGCTTTGTTGAGTTGATGTCATACGCGCACGACTTTCCAATTTCTTTCTCTTCCCGCATCTTCCCGCATCAAACAGAATTACCTAGAAATAAAAACAGAAAATATTAGTATCATGTCAAGTACAAGTGTTCTAACTAACGCGATCGGCTCAAGTGTATTCATCTTCCGTCTGTCCGCGCATGCGTCCCGGCATGTGTTGCTTTGTTGAGTTGATGTCATACGCGCACGACTTTCCAATTTCTTTCTCTTCCCGCATCTTCCCGCATCAAACAGAATTACCTAGAAATAAAAACAGAAAATATTAGTATCATGTCAAGTACAAGTGTTCTAACTAACGCGATCGGCTCAAGTGTATTCATCTTCCGTCTGTCCGCGCATGCGTCCCGGCATGTGTTGCTTTGTTGAGTTGATGTCATACGCGCACGACTTTCCAATTTCTTTCTCTTCCCGCATCTTCCCGCATCAAACAGAATTACCTAGAAATAAAAACAGAAAATATTAGTATCATGTCAAGTACAAGTGTTCTAACTAACGCGATCGGCTCAAGTGTATTCATCTTCCGTCTGTCCGCGCATGCGTCCCGGCATGTGTTGCTTTGTTGAGTTGATGTCATACGCGCACGACTTTCCAATTTCTTTCTCTTCCCGCATCTTCCCGCATCAAACAGAATTACCTAGAAATAAAAACAGAAAATATTAGTATCATGTCAAGTACAAGTGTTCTAACTAACGCGATCGGCTCAAGTGTATTCATCTTCCGTCTGTCCGCGCATGCGTCCCGGCATGTGTTGCTTTGTTGAGTTGATGTCATACGCGCACGACTTTCCAATTTCTTTCTCTTCCCGCATCTTCCCGCATCAAACAGAATTACCTAGAAATAAAAACAGAAAATATTAGTATCAGGTCAAGTACAAGTGTTCTAACTAACGCGATCGGCTCAAGTGTATTCATCTTCCGTCTGTCCGCACATGCGTCCCGGCATGTGTTGCTTTGTTGAGTTGATGTCATACGCGCACGACTTTCCAATTTTTTTCTCTTCCCGCATCTTCCCGCATCAAACAGAATTACCTAGAAATAAAAACAGAAAATATTAGTATCATGTCAAGTACAAGTGTTCTAACTAACGCGATCGGCTCAAGTGTATTCATCTTCCGTCTGTCCGCGCATGCGTCCCGGCATGTGTTGCTTTGTTGAGGATGTCATACGCGCACGACTTTCCAATTTCTTTCTCTTCCCGCATCTTCCCGCATCAAACAGAATTACCTAGAAATAAAAACAGAAAATATTAGTATCATGTCAAGTACAAGTGTTCTAACTAACGCGATCGGCTCAAGTGTATTCATCTTCCGTCTGTCCGCGCATGCGTCCTGGCATGTGTTGCTTTGTTGAGTTGATGTCATACGCGCACGACTTTCCAATTTCTTTCTCTTCCCGCATCTCCCGCCTATCATGTCACAGGCCAAGTGTTCTAACTAACGCGATCGGCTCAAGTGTATTCATCTTCCGTCTATGTCCGCGCATGCGTCCCGGCATGTGTTGCTTTGTTGAGTTGATGTCATACGCGCACGACTTTCCAATTTCTTTCTCTTCCCGCATCTCCCGCATCAAACAGAATTACCTAGAAATAAAAACAGAAAATATTAGTATCATGTCAAGTACAAGTGTTCTAACTAACGCGATCGGCTCAAGTGTATTCATCTTCCGTCGTTCCGCGCATGCGTCCCGGCATGTGTTGCTTTGTTGAGTTGATGTCATACGCGCACGACTTTCCAATTTCTTTCTCTTCCCGCATCTTCCCGCATCAAACAGAATTACCTAGAAATAAAAACAGAAAATATTAGTATCATGTCAAGTACAAGTGTTCTAACTACCGCGATCGGCTCAAGTGTATTCATCTTCCGTCTGTCCGCGCATGCGTCCCGGCATGTGTTGCTTTGTTGAGTTGATGTCATACGCGCACGACTTTCCAATTTCTTTCTCTTCCCGCATCTTCCCGCATCAAACAGAATTACCTAGAAATAAAAACAGAAAATAAGATATGTCAAGTACAAGTGTTCTTAACTAACGCAGATCTGCTCAAGTGTATATCTTTTCTCCGTTCGTCCGCGCGCATGCGTCCCGGGAGTTGCTTTGTTGAGTTGATGTCATACGCGCACGACTTTCCAATTTCTTTCTCTTCCCGCATCTTCCCGCATCAAACAGAATTACCTAGAAATAAAAAACAGAAAATATTAGTATCATGTCAAGTACAAGTGTTCTAACTAACGCGATCGGCTCAAGTGTATTCATCTTCCGTCTATGTCCGCGCATGCGTCCCGGCATGTGTTGCTTTGTTGAGTTGATGTCATACGCGCACGACTTTCCAATTCCTTTCTCTTCCCGCATCTTCCCGCATCAAACAGAATTACCTAGAAATAAAAACAGAAAATATTAGTATCATGTCAAGTACAAGTGTTCTAACTAACGCGATCGGCTCAAGTGTATTCATCTTCCGTCTGTCCGCGCATGCGTCCCGGCATGTATTGCTTTGTTGAGTTGATGTCATACGCGCACGACTTTCCAATTTCTTTCTCTTCCCGCATCTTCCCGCATCAAACAGAATTACCTAGAAATAAAAACAGAAAATATTAGTATCATGTCAAGTACAAGTGTTCTAACTAACGCGATCGGCTCAAGTGTATTCATCTTCCGTCTGTCCGCGCATGCGTCCCGGCATGTGTTGCTTTGTTGAGTTGATGTCATACGCGCACGACTTTCCAATTTCTTTCTCTTCCCGCATCTTCCCGCATCAAACAGAATTACCTAGAAATAAAAACAGAAAATATTAGTATCATGTCAAGTACAAGTGTTCTAACTAACGCGATCGGCTCAAGTGTATTCATCTTCCGTCTGTCCGCGCATGCGTCCCGGCATGTGTTGCTTTGTTGAGTTGATGTCATACGCGCACGACTTTCCAATTTCTTTCTCTTCCCGCATCTTCCCGTATCAAACAGAATTACCAAGAAATAAAAACAGAAAATATTAGTATCATGTCAAGTACAAGTGTTCTAACTAACGCGATCGGCTCAAGTGTATTCATCTTCCGTCTGTCCGCGCATGCGTCCCGGCATGTGTTGCTTTGTTGAGTTGATGTCATACGCGCACGACTTTCCAATTTCTTTCTCTTCCGCATCTTCCCGCATCAAACAGAATTACCTAGAAATAAAAACAGAAAATATTAGTATCATGTCAAGTACAAGTGTTCTAACTAACGCGATCGGCTCAAGTGTATTCATCTTCCGTGTGCGCGCATGCCGTCCCGGCATGTGTTGCTTTGTTGAGTTGATGTCGCTTTCAATTTCTTTCTCTTCCCGCATCTTCCCGCATCAAGCAGAATTACCTAGAAATAAAAACAGAAAATATTAGTATCATGTCAAGTACAAGTGTTCTAACTAACGCGATCAGCTCAAGTGTATTCATCTTCCGTCTGTCCGCGCATGCGTCCCGGCATGTGTTGCTTTGTTGAGTTGATGTCATACGCGCACGACTTTCCAATTTCTTTCTCTTCCCGCATCTTCCCGCATCAAACAGAATTACCTAGAAATAAAAACAGAAAATATTAGTATCATATCAAGTACAAGTGTTCTAACTAACGCGATCGGCTCAAGTGTATTCATCTTCCGTCTGTCCGCGCATGCGTCCCGGCATGTGTTGCTTTGTTGAGTTGATGTAATACGCGCACGACTTTCCAATTTCTTTCTCTTCCCGCATCTTCCCGCATCAAACAGAATTACCTAGAAATAAAAACAGAAAATATTAGTATCATGTCAAGTACAGGTGTTCTAACTAACGCGATCGGCTCTTGTGTATTCATCTTCCGTCTGTCCGCGCATGCGTCCCGGCATGTGTTGCTTTGTTGAGTTGATGTCATACGCGCACGACTTTCCAATTTCTTTCTCTCCCCGCATCTCCCCGCATCAAACAGAATTACCTAGAAATAAAAACAGAAAATATTAGTATCATGTCAAGTACAAGTGTTCTAACTAACGCGATCGGCTCAAGTGTATTCATCTTCCGTCTATGTCCGCGCATGCGTCCGGCATGTGTTGCTTTGTTGAGTTGATGTCATACGCGCACGACTTTCCAATTTCTTTCTCTTCCCGCATCTTCCCGCATCAAACAGAATTACCTAGAAATAAAAACAGAAATATTAGTATCATGTCAAGTACAAGTGTTCTAACTAACGCGATCGGCTCAAGTGTATTCATCTTCCGTCTGTCCGCGCATGCGTCCCGGCATGTGTTGCTTTGTTGAGTTGATGTCGGACGCGCACGACTTTCAATTTCTTTCTCTTCCCGCATCTTCCCGCATCAATTACCCCTGCGAGAAAATAAAAACAGAAAATATTAGTATCATGTCAAGTACAAGTGTTCTATAACTAACGCGATCGGCTCCGTGTATTCATCTTCCGTCTGTCCGCGCATGCGTCCCGGCATGTGTTGCTTTGTTGAGTTGATGTCATACGCGCACGACTTTCCAATTTCTTTCTCTTCCCGCATCTTCCCGCATCAAACAGAATTACCTAGAAATAAAAACAGAAAATATTAGTATCATGTCAAGTACAAGTGTTCTAACTAGCGCGATCGGCTCAAGTGTATTCATCTTCCGTCTATGTCCGCGCATGCGTCCCGGCATGTGTTGCTTTGTTGAGTTGATGTCATACGCGCACGACTTTCCAATTTCTTTCTCTTCCCGCATCTTCCCGCATCAAACAGAATTACCTAGAAATAAAAACAGAAATATTAGTATCATGTCAAGTACAAGTGTTCTAACTAACGCGATCGGCTCAAGTGTATTCATCTTCCGTCTGTCCGCGCATGCGTCCCGGCATGTGTTGCTTTGTTGAGTTGATGTCATACGCGCACGACTTTCCAATTTCTTTCTCTTCCGCATCTTCCCGCATCAAACAGAATTACCTAGAAATAAAAACAGAAAATATTAGTATCATGTCAAGTACAAGTGTTCTAACTAACGCGATCGGCTCAAGTGTATTCATCTTCCATCTGTCCGCGCATGCGTCCCGGCATGTGTTGCTTTGTTGAGTTGATGTCATACGCGCACGACTTTCCAATTTCTTTCTCTTCCCGCATCTTCCCGCATCAAACAGAATTACCTAGAAATAAAAACAGAAAATATTAATCATGTCAAGTGATGTTCTAACTAACGCGATCGGCTCAAGTGTATTCATCTTCCGTCGGCCGCGCATACGCCCGTAACAGTGTTGCTTTGTTGAAGTTGATGTCATACGCGCACGACTCTCAATTTCTTTCTCTTCCCGCATCTTCCCGCATCAAACAGAATTACCTAGAAATAAAAACAGAAAATATTAGTAACATGTCCAAGTGTTCTAACTAACGCGATCGGCTCAAGTGTATTCATCTTCCGTCTGTCCGCGCATACCGTCAGCATGTGTTGCTTTGTTGAGTTGATGTCATACGCGCACGACTTTCCAATTTCTTTCTCTTCCCATCTTCCGCATCAAGAAACAGAATTACCTAGAAATAAAACAGAAAATATTAGTATCATGTCAAGTACAAGTGTTCTAACTAACGCGATCGGCTCAAATTATTCATCTTCCGTCTGTCCGCATGCGTCGGCATGTTTGTTGAGTTGATGTCATACGCGCACGACTTTCAATTTCTTTCTCTTCCCGCATCTTCCCGCATCAAACAGAATTACCTAGAAATAAAGCAAAATATTAGTATCATGGCCAAGTACAAGTGTTCAACTAACGCGATCGGCTCAAGTGTATTCATCTTCCGTCTGTCCGCGCATGCGTCAGGATTTGCTTTGTTGAGTTGATGTCATACGCGCACGACTTTCCAATTTCTTTCTCTTCCCGCATCTTCCCGCATCAAACAGAATTACCTAGAAATAAAAACAGAAAATATTAGTATCATGTCAAGTACAAGTGTTCAACTAACGCGATCGGCTCAAGTGTATTCATCTTCCGTCTGTCCGCGCATGCGTCCCGGCATGTGTTGCTTTGTTGAGTTGATGTCATACGCGCACGACTTTCCAATTTCTTTCTCTTCCCGCATCTTCCCGCATCAAACAGAATTACCTAGAAATAAAAACAGAAATATTAGTATCATGTCAAGTACAAGTGTTCTAACTAACGCGATCGGCTCAAGTGTATTCATCTTCCGTCTGTCCGCGCATGCGTCCCGGCATGTGTTGCTTTGTTGAGTTGATGTCATACGCGCACGACTTTCCAATTTCTTTCTCTTCCCGCATCTTCCCGCATCAAACAGAATTACCTAGAAATAAAAACCGAAAATATTAGTATCATGTCAAGTACAAGTGTTCTAACTAACGCGATCGGCTCAGTGTATTCATCTTCCGTCTGTCCGCGCATGCGTCCCGGCATGTGTTGCTTTGTTGAGTTGATGTCATACGCGCACGACTTTCCAATTTCTTTCTCTTCCCGCATCTTCCCGCATCAAACAGAATTACCTAGAAATAAAAACAGAAAATATTAGTATGTCAAGTACAAGTGTTCTAACTAACGCGATCGTAAGTGTATTCGCTCTTCCGTCTGTCCGCGCATGCGTCAGCATGTGTTGCTTTGTTGAGTTGATGTACGCGCACGACTTTCAATTCTTTCTTTCTCTTCCCGCATCTTCCCGCATCAAACAGAATTACCTAGAAATAAAAACAGAAAATATTAGTATCATGTCAAGTACAAGTGTTCTAACTAACGCGATCGGCTCAAGTGTATTCATCTTCCGTCTGTCCGCGCATGCGTCCCGGCATGTGTTGCTTTATTGAGTTGATGTCATACGCGCACGACTTTCCAATTTCTTTCTCTTCCCGCATCTTCCCGCATCAAACAGAATTACCTAGAAATAAAAACAGAAAATATTAGTATCATGTCAAGTACAAGTGTTCTAACTAACGCGATCGGCTCAAGTGTATTCATCTTCCGTCTGTCCGCGCATGCATCCCGGCATGTGTTGCTTTGTTGAGTTGATGTCATACGCGCACGACTTTCCAATTTCTTTCTCTTCCCGCATCTTCCCGCATCAAACAGAATTACCTAGAAATAAAAGCAGAAAATATTAGTATCATGTCAAGTACAAGTGTTCTAACTAACGCGATCGGCTCAAGTGTATTCATCTTCCGTCTATGTCCGCGCATGCGTCCCGGCATGTGTTGTTTTGTTGAGTTGATGTCATACGCGCACGACTTTCCAATTTCTTTCTCTTCCCGCATCTTTCCGCATCAAACAGAATTACCTAGAAATAAAAACAGAAAATATTAGTATCATGTCAAGTACAAGTGTTCTAACTAACGCGATCGGCTCAAGTGTATTCATCTTCCGTCTGTCCGCGCATGCGTCCCGGCATGTGTTGCTTTGTTGAGTTGATGTCATACGCGCACGACTTTCCAATTTCTTTCTCTTCCGCATCTTCCCGCATCAAACAGAATTACCTAGAAATAAAAACAGAAAATATTAGTATCATGTCAAGTACAAGTGTTCTAACTAACGCGATCGGCTCAAGTGTATTCATCTTCCGTCTATGTCCGCGCATGCGTCCGGCATGTGTTGCTTTGTTGAGTTGATGTCATACGCGCACGACTTTCCAATTTCTTTCTCTTCCCGCATCTTCCCGCATCAAACAGAATTACCTAGAAATAAAAGCAGAAAATATTAGTATCATGTCAAGTACAAGTGTTCTAACTAACGCGATCGGCTCAAGTGTATTCATCTTCCGTCTATGTCCGCGCATGCGTCCCGGCATGTGTTGTTTTGTTGAGTTGATGTCATACGCGCACGACTTTCCAATTTCTTTCTCTTCCCGCATCTTCCCGCATCAAACAGAATTACCTAGAAATAAAAACAGAAAATATTAGTATCATGTCAAGTACAAGTGTTCTAACTAACGCGATCGGCTCAAGTGTATTCATCTTCCGTCTGTCCCCCGCTGCGATCCCGGCATGTGTTTTGTTGGAGTTGATGTCATACGCGCTTTGACTTTCAATTTCTTTCTCTTTACCGCATCTTCCCGCATCAGAATTACTGCCTAGAAATAAAAACAGAAATATGGTATCATGTCAGTACAAGTGTTCTAACTAACGCGATCGGCTCAAGTGTATTCATCTTCCGTCTGTCCGCGCATGCGTCCCGGCATGTTTTGCTTTGTTGAGTTGATGTCATACGCGCACGACTTTCCAATTTCTTTCTCTTCCCGCATCTTCCCGCATCAAACAGAATTACCTAGAAATAAAAAGAGAAAATATTAGTATCATGTCAAGTACAAGTGTTCTAACTAACGCGATCGGCTCAAGTGTATTCATCTTCCGTCTATTCGCGCATGCGTTGGCATGTTGCTTTGTTGAGTTGATGTCATACGCGCGACTTTCCATTCTTTCTCTTCCCATCTTCCGCATCAAACAAGATTACCTAGAAATAAAAACAGAAAATATTAGTATCATGTCAAGTACAAGTGTTTCGCGCGATGTATTCATATTCCGTCTGTCCGCGCGTCCGGCATGTGTGTTGCTTTGTGAGTTGATGTCATACGCTTTGAAACATTTCTTTCTCTTCCCGCATCTCCCGCATCAAACAGAAGTACCTAGAAATAAAAACAGAAAATATTAGTATCATGTCAAGTACAAGTGTTCTAACTAACGCGATCGGCTCAAGTGTATTCATCTTCCGTCTGTCCGCGCATGCGTCCCGGCATGTGTTGCTTTGTTGAGTTGATGTCACACGCGCACGACTTTCCAATTTCTTTCTCTTCCCGCATCTTCCCGCATAAAACAGAATTACCTAGAAATAAAAACAGAAAATATTAGTATCATGTCAAGTACAAGTGTTCTAACTAACGCGATCGGCTCAAGTGTATTCATCTTCCGTCTATGTCCGCGCATGCGTCCCGGCATGTGTTGCTTTGTTGAGTTGATGTCATACGCGCACGACTTTCCAATTTCTTTCTCTTCCGCATCTTCCCGCATCAAACAGAATTACCTAGAAATAAAAACAGAAAATATTAGTATCATGTCAGTACAAGTGTTCTAACTAACGCGATCGGCTCAAGTGTATTCATCTTCCGTCTATGTCCGCGCATGCGTCCCGGCATGTGTTGCTTTGTTGAGTTGATGTCATACGCGCACGACTTTCCAATTTCTTTCTCTTCCCGCATCTTCCCGCATCAAACAGAATTGCCTAGAAATAAAAACAGAAAATATTAGTATCATGTCAAGTACAAGTGTTCTAACTAACGCGATCGGCTCAAGTGTATTCATCTTCCGTCTATGTCCGCGCATGCGTCCGGCATGTGTTGCTTTGTTGAGTTGATGTCATACGCGCACGACTTTCCAATTTCTTTCTCTTCCCGCATCTTCCCGCATCAAACAGAATTACCTAGAAATAAAAACAGAAAATATTAGTATCATGTCAAGTACAAGTGTTCTAACTAACGCGATCGGCTCAAGTGTATTCATCTTCCGTCTGTCCGCGCATGCGTCCCGGCATGTGTTGCTTTGTTGAGTTGATGTCATACGCGCACGACTTTTCAATTTCTTTCTCTTCCCGCATCTTCCCGCATCAAACAGAATTACCTAGAAATAAAAACAGAAAATATTAGTATCATGTCAAGTACAAGTGTTCTAACTAACGCGATCGGCTCAAGTGTATTCATCTTCCGTCTGTCCGCGCATGCGTCCCGGCATGTGTTGCTTTGTTGAGTTGATGTCATACGCGCACGACTTTCCAATTTCTTTCTCTTCCGCATCTTCCCGCATCAAACAGAATTACCTAGAAATAAAAACAGAAAATATTAGTATCATGTCAAGTACAAGTGTTCTAACTAACGCGATCGGCTCAAGTGTATTCATCTTCCGTCTGTCCGCGCATGCGTCCCGGCATGTGTTGCTTTGTTGAGTTGATGTCATACGCGCACGACTTTTCCAATTTCTTTCTCTTCCCGCATCTTCCCGCATCAAACAGAATTACCTAGAAATAAAAACAGAAAATATTAGTATCATATCAAGTACAAGTGTTCTAACTAACGCGATCGGCTCAAGTGTATTCATCTTCCGTCTGTCCGCGCATGCGTCCCGGCATGTGTTGCTTTGTTGAGTTGATGTCATACGCGCACGACTTTCCAATTTCTTTCTCTTCCGCATCTTCCCGCATCAAACAGAATTACCTAGATAAAAGCAGAAAATATTAGTATCATGTCAAGTACAAGTGTTCTAACTAACGCGATCGGCTCAAGTGTATTCATCTTCCGTCTGTCCGCGCATGCGTCCCGGCATGTGTTGCTTTGTTGAGTTGATGTCATACGCGCGCGACTTTCCAATTTCTTTCTCTTCCCGCATCTTCCCGCATCAAACAGAATTACCTAGAAATAAAAACAGAAAATATTAGTATCATGTCAAGTGAAGTGTTCCTAACTAACGCGATCGGCTCAAGTGTATTCATCTTCAATGTCCGCGCATGTGTCCGTCATGTGTTGCTTTGTTGAGTTGATGTCATACGCGCACGACTTTCCCAATTTCTTTCTCTTCCCGCATCTTCCCGCATCAAACAGAATTACCTAGAAATAAAAACAGAAAATATTAGTATCATGCCAAGTACAAGTGTTCTAACTAACGCGATCGGCTCAAGTGTATTCATCTTCCGTCTGTCCGCGCATGCGTCCCGGCATGTGTTGCTTTGTTGAGTTGATGTCATACGCGCACGACTCTCCAATTTCTTTCTCTTCCCGCATCTTCCCGCATCAAACAGAATTACCTAGAAATAAAAACAGAAAATATTAGTATCATGTCAAGTACAAGTGTTCTAACTAACGCGATCGGCTCAGTGTATTCATCTTCCGTCTGTCCGCGCATGCGTCCCGGCATGTGTTGCTTTGTTGAGTTGATGTCATACGCGCACGACTTTCCAATTTCTTTCTCTTCCCGCATCTTCCCGCATCAAACAGGATACCGCAAATCGCGCGAGAAAATATTAGTATCATGTCAAGTACAAGTGTTCTAACTAACGCGATCGGCTCAAGTGTATTCATCTTCCGTCTGTCCGCGCATGCGTTCTCCCGGCGTAGCGTGTTGCTTTGTTAGTTGATGTCATACGCGCACGACTTTCAATTTCTTTCTCTTCCCGCATCTTCCGCATCAAACAGGAGTACCTGAAATAAAAACAGAAAATATTAGTATCATACATTCAAGTACAAGTGTTCTAACTAACGCGATCGGCTCAAGTGTATTCATCTTCCGTCTGTCCGCGCATGCGTCCGGCATGTGTTGCTTTGTTGAGTTGATGTCATACGCGCACGACTTTCTAATTTCTTTCTCTTCCCGCATCTTCCCGCATCAAACAGAATTACCTAGAAATAAAAACAGAAAATATTAGTATCATGTCAAGTACAAGTGTTCTAACTAACGCGATCGGCTCAAGTGTATTCATCTTCCGTCTATGTCCGCGCATGCGTCCGGCATGTGTTGCTTTGTTGAGTTGATGTCATACGCGCACGACTTTCCAATTTCTTTCTCTTCCCGCATCTTCCCGCATCAAACAGAATTACCTAGAAATAAAAACAGAAAATATTAGTATCATGTCAAGTACAAGTGTTCTAACTAACGCGATCGGCTCAAGTGTATTCATCTTCCGTCTGTCCGCGCATGCGTCCGGCATGTGTTGCTTTGTTGAGTTGATATCATACGCGCACGACTTTCCAATTTCTTTCTCTTCCCGCATCTTCCCGCATCAAACAGAATTACCTAGAAATAAAAACAGAAAATATTAGTATCATGTCAAGTACAAGTGTTCCAACTAACGCGATCGGCTCAAGTGTATTCATCTTCCGTCTGTCCGCGCATGCGTCCCGGCATGTGTTGCTTTGTTGAGTTGATGTCATACGCGCACGACTTTCCAATTTCTTTCTCTTCCCGCATCTTCCCGCATCAAACAGAATTACCTAGAAATAAAACCAGAAAATATTAGTATCATGTCAAGTACAAGTGTTCTAACTAACGCGATCGGCTCAAGTGTATTCATCTTCCGTCTATGTCCGCGCATGCGTCCCGGCATGTGTTGCTTTGTTGAGTTGATGTCATACGCGCACGACTTTCCAATTTCTTTCTCTTCCGCATCTTCCCGCATCAAACAGAATTACCTAGAAATAAAAAGCAAGAAAATCATTGAAGTATCATGTCAAGTACAAGTGTTCTAACTAACGCGATCAGCTCCGTTATGTTATGTTCAGAAATTCATCCGCGCATGCGTCAGCATGTGTTGCTTTGTTCGGTTACCCGTGATGTCATACGCGCACGACTTTCAATTTCTTTCTCTTTCCCGCATCTTCCGCATCAAAACAAATTACAAAATAAAAACAGAAAATATTAGTATCATGTCAAGTACAAGTGTTCCCTTCTTACGCCAGATCGGCACCAAGTGTATTCATCTTCCGTCTGTCCGCGCATGCGTCAGCATGTGTTGCTTTGTTGAGTTGATGTCATACGCGCACATTGACTTTCAATTTCTTTCTCTTCCCGCATCTTCCCGCATCAAACAGAATTACCTAAAGAAATAAAGAAACAGAAAATATTAGTATCATGTCAAGTACAAGTGTTCTAACTAACGCGATCGGCTCAAGTGTATTCATCTTCCGTCTATGTCCGCGCATGCGTCCGGCATGTGTTGCTTTGTTGAGTTGATGTCATACGCGCACGACTTTCCAATTTCTTTCTCTTCCCGCATCTTCCCGCATCAAACAGAATTACCTAGAAATAAAAACAGAAAATATTAGTATCATGTCAAGTACAAGTGTTCTAACTAACGCGATCAGCTCAAGTGTATTCATCTTCCGTCTGTCCGCGCATGCGTCCCGGCATGTGTTGCTTTGTTGAGTTGATGTCATACGCGCACGACTTTCCAATTTCTTTCTCTTCCCGCATCTTCCCGCATCAAACAGAATTACCTAGAAATAAAAAACAGAAAATATTAGTATCATGTCAAGTACAAGTGTTCTAACTAACGCGATCGGCTCAAGTGTATTCATCTTCCGTCTGTCCGCGCATGCGTCCCGGCATGTGTTGCTTTGTTGAGTTGATGTCATACGCGCACGACTTTCCAATTTCTTTCTCTTCCCGCATCTTCCCGCATCAAACAGAATTACCTAGAAATAAAAACAGAAAATATTAGTATCATGTCAAGTACAAATGTTCTAACTAACGCGATCGGCTCAAGTGTATTCATCTTCCGTCTGTCCGCGCATGCGTCCCGGCATGTGTTGCTTTGTTGAGTTGATGTCATACGCGCACGACTTTCCAATTTCTTTCTCTTCCCGCATCTTCCCGCATCAAACAGAATTACCTAGAAATAAAAACAAGAAAATATTAGTATCATGTCAAGTACAAGTGTTCTAACTAACGCGATCGGCTCAAGTGTATTCATCTTCCGTCTGTCCGCGCATGCGTCCCGGCATGTGTTGCTTTATTGAGTTGATGTCATACGCGCACGACTTTCCAATTTCTTTCTCTTCCCGCATCTTCCCGCATCAAACAGAATTACCTAGAAATAAAAACAGAAAATATTAGTATCATGTAAAGTGCAAATTAATTTAACTAACGCGATCGGCTCAAGTGTATTCATCTTCCGTCTGTCGCGCATGCGTCCGGCATCGCTCGATTTGCTTTGTTGAGTTGATGTCATACGCGCACGACTTTCCAATTTCTTTCTCTTCCCGCATCTTCCCGCATCAAACAGAATTACCTAGAAATAAAAACAGAAAATATTGGTATCATGTCAAGTACAAGTGTTCTAACTAACGCGATCGGCTCAAGTGTATTCATCTTCCGTCTATGTCCGCGCATGCGTCCCGGCATGTGTTGCTTTGTTGAGTTGATGTCATACGCGCACGACTTTCCAATTTCTTTCTCTTCCGCATCTTCCCGCATCAAACAGAATTACCTAGAAATAAAAACAGAAAATATTAGTATGCATGTCAAGTACAAGTGTTCTAACTAACGCGATCCGGCTCAAGTGTATTCATCTTCCGTCTGCCAGCGCACATGCTGTCCGGCATGTGTTGCTTTGTTGAGGTTGATGTCATACGCTTTGCTGACTTTCCAATTTCTTTCTCTTCCCGCATCTTCCCGCATCAAGAGCAAGTTACCTACAAACAAAAACAGAAAATATTAGTATCATGTCAAGTACAAGTGTTCTAACTAACGCGATCGGCTCAAGTGTATTCATCTTCCGTCTGTCCGCGCATGCGTCCCGGCATGTGTTGCTTTGTTGAGTTGATGTCATACGCGCACGACTTTCCAATTTCTTTCTCTTCCCGCATCTTTCCGCATCAAACAGAATTACCTAGAAATAAAAACAGAAAATATTAGTATCATGTCAAGTACAAGTGTTCTAACTAACGCGATCGGCTCAAGTGTATTCATCTTCCGTCTGTCCGCGCATGCGTCCCGGCATGTGTTGCTTTGTTGGGTTGATGTCATACGCGCACGACTTTCCAATTTCTTTCTCTTCCCGCATCTTCCCGCATCAAACAGAATTACCTAGAAATAAAAACAGAAAATATTAGTATCATGTAAAGTACAAGTGTTCTAACTAACGCGATCGGCTCAAGTGTATTCATCTTCCGTCTATGTCCGCGCATGCGTCCCGGCATGTGTTGCTTTGTTGAGTTGATGTCATACGCGCACGACTTTCCAATTTCTTTCTCTTCCGCATCTTCCCGCATCAAACAGAATTAC
>JAVTVY010016860.1:0-64092 GCA_036873755.1 Hanleya hanleyi | reverse complement strand
TGTTCATAATGTGCTAATCGGATAGTTAGGACAATCATTACTTTGCATCAGAGAGTGTGTGACTTGGATTCAAGGGTTAAGACTTTGGAGGGAAATACAATTTGGACAGCAGAAATATGACCCCGCCATTTGCTGATTAGAGCGATAAAACAGGGTAGGCTAAATGGACCCTTTTCAATGCAGTATTTCTTGGCATGGATGTGAAAATATGAGGGCATACTTTGGGGGTTTTTTGTACCTCTTGAATAGTGACTATATATCACACTTGGATATAATTTGAACAAAAAATTACATGTGTAAACAAAATATGTCTAAATTTCTCTTGTCATTTCAAATCTTGATCCATTTTGATTCTTTGATTAGGGGATACAGAATCACTGCCACGGAGTGTGCTGGTGTGTCACAGCAATGCACTTCCGATTCACACAACGAAGCTGAGATGGTTTAAGGTTTATCAATGAAGAAAATCACCGATCAACCGCCATAGAATATAATGTGAAACAAGAAAACCGGAATAGTACATTCATCAGATTGCCGATGCCCAAATGTGTTGTCTCATATATCTATATAACAATGTGATGTAGAGCCGCTATTTATTCGTCTTTGAACCGGTTATGCTCAGGAGAATGACATAGAATCTTATTATCTTGTGCATAGAAGGTGTTGGTCTTGAGTTGAATTACCGTAAACTACATAAATGCTGCCTTTCTACTATAGTACTATATATAAAAAATTGTTGTATTGTTAGGAAAATAATGTGATTCAAAAAGTTGTTTTGATCCTGGACAAGGGCACCGAAAACCATTAAAGAGATGTAAATGTATTTTCACACGTAAAGCTTGAAATCTACTGAACCTATATTATTCAATCTGTTTCCTTTAATTAAAAAATTGTAAAATTAAATCGGCGATCGTTATTTATTTTTGGAATGAAGGCGCATTAGGAGACTGTTACCAACAAGTTCTGAGCTGACCTACTTTTGATGAAAATTTCTGGTGATTTTTGATGAAAATCACTGGCGATTCTGACTTGGGCGGTGCCCATCTTAATATAGGCAGGATTTCAACTGGGGGTGGGGGTTTCCAAGAGTTCAGTTCGCGTTCGAGTCCTAATGCCTGCTGTACTTCGTAGGTCCTGTGACGTTAGTCACACTGCCATGTCAGTACTGTATGTATACTTTTTTTTCGACTATCGACTCGTAACACTTTCATCAACAACGGCAACTGAATATCGGATCTGACTTAAATGAACAATAGATTAGCTCAACACACGTATATAACTTCTTTATATTTCGAGGCAATCGGATAGAACCGGGATATATAATCCGACAGATATCGTACTTCGATATGAACGAAATAATGCTTATTATATTAGATGGGATGGTCACAGGTGCGTCCCTACATACCTTCGCTGTTGCTCTCATCCCTTCTTAGTCTAGACGTTTCTGTGAGATGAGCACTGGTGAGAACCAGGACGATTGTCACTGTTTTCCAATTCGACATTTCATAACCCTGAATAAAATATACACATATTGAGAAGATTAAAGCAGCAGTATATTTGACATACTATAGGCTATAGTAAATATACAGATAAAACATTATTGACGTACTAGGATAAATTAATCCTATTGAAGTCAAGAGTTCAGTGACATTATATAAACTGAAACCCATCCTCGCGAATATATCTGTACTTATAATTGTCATGTATATTCAAATTTCTGGATCAGAATGAACGTCTGTATAAAAATATGACAAATGAGTAAAACCTCGTCGTATTTTAAAAGTGTACTCTTTCGAGTCCCATAACAGTTTAATTTATTACTGAATGCATGTTAAATAGTTCTCTCAGATCAGCATATCGGTTTGTATTGGCTGTTTTTATGGTGTTATGTACCCTTCTTAAGGTGGTATTGCCTTAAACATACTGATTGAGCCATCCTCCTGAAGGTTAAACATGAAGTACGTTATTCAATCATAGATGTGTATCAATCATCTTTGGTTTATGATCACTCATACAGGCTCTGGTGATACTAACCTGCTCTAATAATCATGAACCACTCTCCATCCAGGTACGAAATGAGGTGTAGGTTAAGAACGAACTAACCAATTAAAATCGTATTACTATGGCGTTAAGTTTAGAGCCCATGAGCAGAAAACCTATTGAATACAAAGTGTCACACGAAATATTGAATTCTCGAATCCTAACTTTCATGCACATATATTTTATTTGTCGATCTGCCAATTATAGATTTAAATGCAGATTAAAATAATATAAAAGGTGAACTTACCTGGCTCTCATTAAGTTATGTAATATCTCCCTCTATATATCTCTCTGGTCACCTGTAATATATGTATCACGATGGAAGTAGCTTTGGGCTAAAATGACCACTTATCGCTTGCACTAAAACATATATGAAAACATTTCATGTAGAGCTAAATAGACTATTGTACCACTTTCTACAAACATTCAACATCTTGAGCGACAAACTCTTCTCACTTATCTTTCATATTTAAGCTAAATGTGTTTTCGATAAAATTTCAAATATTACTTGCACGAACAAGCAATCAGTTTTAGCCCAAGGCTATAGCAGTGAATAAAGTCCTCTCTATCTCGTGAAGACTGTCAAGCAACAATGGTGGTAAACAATAAACCTCTGCTTTTTGATACATTAAATTACAAAACTCGCGTGTGCTAAATCAGTTTATACTATTGTTATAATTTACAAATTGCTTTCCGCCTAACCCTACACGTAAATCGGTCCCAGTGACGAAGACAGTGGGCACCTTTCTACATCCAGATCTCATCCGGATTTATCATCACGAAATGCATTAGAACAATTTGTTAACAATGCAACTGGACTGACATTTTTTTCTATCATTTTTATCTTCCTGTCCGTATGATCATTGCATTGTTCCAGGATATTTAATTATTTAGACTCTCGCCCTTTTGACGCGTTTTGTAGCTGTTGATTACAAGTTTAGGATAAAGGCTACAAATCCACACACGATGTTTCTATTTTCTCGAAATTTAGTTGTCAGTTTACTTTTGTGAATTACGCACTAGCCTATCCCACACAGATGCCTACAATCCCGATAAGTGCTTTAGTTCAGTATTAACCTGTAGCGAGGCAGACGAATGCACTAGTTGACATGACTATGATGATGGAAGACTACAGGGAAGTGTATGGAGAAATGAAACTGTAGCAACTAACAAAGACTAATTCCTAGAAAGAGGGAAACTACTGTTCAATAATACAAAAAAAAACAATTTAATGTTCCTGTGGTTCCTTATCACTGACAAGTATATCCATGGATCAGATTGAAATACAACGGGGGTGGGGCGGGGGGTTCCATGATATTGAATGCATCTCAATTGCCGGTTTATAAACCGTTTAAGGCACAATGACGTTATATGGGAATGTAATGGGATCGATATTTGTCACCCAATTTGTAGGATTTTTGGCGCTACGTTTCAGTAGCCAATGGCCCACAATAAAAAATACCTGATTCATAAGATCTACATTTTTCAATAATGCCCTTATACCATGCTTAATACTGCTAGCTCTGCGACTAGTGGAATTCGATACAAGTTGCGTACGACACGTAGCTACAAAGATCTTACACACTACTGGTTGCTACGGGTGATATTTATCACCAAATGACAAACATTGACCGAAGGCGTTTGTTAGTACAGGCTAAACGAATCACTGCATGTAAAAGTGTTTTTTTGAAGGATTGAAATCTTCAGATTTTACACGGGATCTACCAAATACTACTACCTAGGCAAGATATGTAATCCCTTCTTACTGTCCAGGAAGGGGTAGTTATTCTAATCTTTAGTACCTTGCGTATCGCGATAGTGTGGTTTATATGCAAACCTTTAGAAGCAACAGTATTTGCTACGCTACAAAATACCTCCCCGTGATACATCTCCATATCTTTTCAGGTTAGAATTGGATTTAAAATCTTTGTGTCGGTATTAGATATGTACTATTTACCTCTGGGTGTCTTTAAATGTTACTATTAAGGAAGCAAGACAACTAAGACTTAAAGTGTGTTAACTACGGCTACCTATAAAGTATCGCATCTATATTTTCAACTTCACTTTATTCTAAAACCACAATGGTTTAACGTTAGTTCACATCCACATGAGGATAACGTTTCACGGGTCCGCTAATGCAGCAAGTTGCTGCTGCTGCTGTTGTTGTTGTTGTTGTTGTTGTTTTAGCATTGTAAACACGCTCCGAAGTTTGAATATCTTGAAATTAGCAAACCACATCATCCTGAAACTATACACATACATACTTTATGGTAGGCCTATCTGGATGCAACATCAAAGCATAATTTAAAAAAATGAGTAAAAATGGCGTTCAAAAGATATTGAAATGATTTTGAGAGATAAAGAACGTACGACTACGGCTAAACGCGACGATGTTCTACACTGACTGTGCTATGACGGTCAATAGGTATTACCCATGGATTGTCCCTCTTATGTCCAAACTTCTGTCGCGGTTCTCTACCTTAACACGAGGCTAGGGCCGTATGAACCCCATGTACTTCAAGATCTTCATATAAACATCCACAATCAAAGGGTGACTGATGAAATACATCAATCAAAGGGTGACTGAAATACATCAATCAAAGGGTGACTGAAATACATCATTATTCTCTGATAACTACTTTGTTAACGACAATCATACCGATACAAGAATACTGATTAGCGATACGGATCTGATGTTCGGAACATCATGTTGTCTTGGCGGCATCATTGAAAACTATGTGGACCGCTCCTCTCCTTGTAGGGAACTAGCCTTCATTTATGCATACCATGTGTTTTGTGCTAGTGCTGTAATATGCGAATTAGGTCTTCAGATTGCGGACGCGAAAATTCTTTAATGGACTAGAATGATTTTTTTTTAGAGAGAGAGAGAGAGAGAAACAGAGAGTAATCCATTCCCAAAATAATCGAATATTCGTCCAAAAGATTTGCGAACTTCGTTATTTTTTATGCAGAAGATCTCGCTGACAAATGATACCTCCAGATGAACTGTTGGTGCAGTGAGACATAATGAGCTTCCATAATCGTTTAGATGCAATAATTTCCATGATATCAAGTCCAGTACAAAGTTATTGATAATATCAATTTGCCACACCCAATGTGCCCTTAAAGTAGAGGACTGTTTTCGTCAAACCTGGATATTACGGTTCTTACAACAGCGTTAACTTTCAACATTAGCATATCACTTTTAGAGTGACAAAGAATTTCGAATGTTCATTCCATTGCAATAAAGCATTTGTTCGGCAGTATTCTGTTCTTGTCCATTACTGTGGACGTCTTGGCGAAATGCACAAAGCGGAACTCCCACTGACGTGTACCTTTGCTTCACGCGACTGTGGGTAGTAAAACAAAACCACCATGCAATTAAATGCTTCCCTTTATCGACGTGTGAGTCTGCATGTTACACGAAATGTGGAGATAGACCGTGTTTATCGTATGGAGACTACAGTTGGTGTGGTGTTGTATAGCGATCCGGACAGAGTGCGTTGTATTATAAATTCCATTTCCTTGTCTGACATCCTCACCATGTGAAAAACTGCAACGAACAACTGTTCGATCAGCCCTTGTTGACTAGAATCACCGATAACGTTAACTGTTTTTGTTTCCAAAATCAATCAATTTCAAAGTCTGGTTATATGCACTGCATCTCGGCTCATCCTTGCCTTAAAAATGTGCAAAATAGAGGAGATTTATTGTATATTGACCATGTAATGAAGAGGATAGCTCATTCCATTTAAATATATCAAGGGCATATATAATATATTTTAACTATTGGAAGGAGAGGTAATATTGAAAAATTGTACTCATTCCATGACATTTAGTAAATGCAATTCAATTTCATAGTTAGGTGAAAGGACATTGGATCCAGCAATCCGGGATATAATGGCTAGTGATAAATCGTTTCTATACATGGGATAAAAAGAAATATTGGTTGCAAACTGTAAAGGATTAATCTTTTGACATTTTCCATGATCTGCTGAGGTCGCTAACGACGAAATATTATTATGAGTGGTGATTTAGGTTTGGAAAGATGAACACCCGATTTATTGGTCTACGGTACGGCATGTAACACAAAACATTCGGCAAGGCTTTGGTGTAAGGCCTCCCATTGAAAAGGTAATATCCTGGACAAAAGACTGACAATACCACTTGCAGCAGATCCTTTGTCAATTATATTTCGTGAGTCTTACACCAAATCGTTGCCAAACATTCGCAATATTACGGTTCATAGTTAAGCGTGGGCTTTTAACGATATCCCTTGACTTTTATACACATCGTCGAATGTTCATTTCAAGGCAGCAAATACTTTGTTCTGCATGGCTCCGTTCCCGTTCCACAATGCAATGTATTTCAACAGTCAACAGAATGCTATAAAACGCAACAAATAACAATACTAAAGTTCGAGTAAATTTGCGTTTGTGCCATCTGATTGCGGCTCGACACACAACAATCATACCGTCATACAATCAGTCTTTCAAAAGGCAGTTGAGGTAAATTTGGCGTCGCACTACATGCCGTGCTAGCTGATTTGAGCGTTTCATTGTCTGGTCAACCCCACGGACGAATGCAGTGGAAATGAAAATGACTTGAATGGGATTAAACATTCGACAACAAAAGACCAACAACAGGACTTCCTTGGCAGTTCTTCATTGTTACGGACTTTGGCTTTTGAAGATTATTTTCTCCAAAAGTAAGATCTTATACCCTTACAATTGGCAATTTAAAGTGTTTTAAACAATTTTGCATTTGTATATTCACCAATCATGCTTCAGCACTGCATCAACATTATATTTGTATTGCTACCTGTGATTGTTAATTTCAATATATTTAATCTTTTCTGAGGATTACAACAACAACCTGAGGTACCAGCGAGTCAATACGTTCACGTATACATATTTAACACTAAATAGAGTAGAAGAACTGACATCTTATATTTAGATTTGTCTTGCTATATGAAATCTTAACTAATCACATTTTATTTACTAGATGTTTAAATGCTCGGATGGAATTTCTCACGAAATACTTTTTTACACATTTGTTAGCACCAACGAAGAATACTGATACACCACTGCACCTATTATACACAGTGGTATATTATACAAAGACATGCCTGTTCATTAATGCGATCATTCTCTGTCATTTGAAGCTGGAAACCTTGACACTTTCTATTGTGCAAAATGGATTAGTTTGCGTTGGTGGGATAAAAGGTACACCACTCCTGTCCCTAAACATGTTAAAGTGGTCCATGCTCCTTAGTACTAAGCTTCCGTCTGCTATTTTGGCCATCTCAAATGCTTGATGAGCGGCCGACACACAAACGAGTGACGTATTTACTAGTTTGAGCCCAAATGGGTTAAGCCCACACATTGAAATAACTGTGGTACGTTGCAGTCATCAGTGTGATATAGTAGAATTCGACGAGCAGTTCATTGTATGCAGTTGGAGGAAATTTATTGAGAGAAAGGATAGGATTTTGATCGTTTTAATCCGAAGGTCGAGGATTTTAAATATCGCCCACGCATCATGGAGAAACTATTCGAGTCACCTGCCGCATCATTTACACATACAGTCCACTCACTACCTCATTAGTCATTCTCCAAACAAAAAAACTCTTAACAAATTCGTCTGCAAAAAATAGCAACAAAAGTCATTCACTTATTTCTTCACGACAGATGAGAATTGTTTTATGTTTAAATTTTTGATTGAGTATCTTCCACGTGTTAATATAATAATCAATCAGATATTTTTTCTTGTAATACATTTGTTATCAAACAACATGCAGATGATCGCATGTGATTAATGTATGTATTCATCTCAAAGCTTGTCCCTCAAAGGCTTGAACACGCTCCGAAACCATATGGATAGGATTTCATAGGCTCTCGCATTTTTCCTACGAAGTAGGCTACAGATCGCAAATTGTCCGGTAATGAGTGAGTCAGTCAGTCAGTCCATCCGAATCCTTTCGTCGGCAAAATAAGGAGAACCATTGACATTAGACCCTTGATTTTTGGCATGAACGTGCATTAGGGCATTGTTACCAGCAAGTTCTGATCTGAAATAATTCTGATTAAAATTAGATTGATAATTAACACTTCAGTATATTGTTATAGATAAACATTGTGTATGTAAACTGTAGCCTTTAACGTGTATCCTATTTCACATTGGCCACACCAGGCTGGAGTCTTCAAATTCAGGTCAAATTACCCAAAGCTAAAAATACCCTGTCCCAGTGTATGGCACATGGCCCTGAGGTTAATCTTAAGTACTGCATATACCCTCAAACAATCAGCGCTGTTTCCATAACGAAGCTGAGGTGGTTTAACGTTTATCAATGAAGAAAATCACCGATCAACCGCCATAGAATATAATGTGAAACAAGAAAACCGGAATAGTACATTCATCAGATTGCCGATGCCCAAAATGTGTTGTCTCATATATCTAAATAACAACGTTATGTAGAGACGCTATTTATTCCTCTTTGTACCGGTTATGCTCAGGAGAACGACATAGAATCTTGTGCATAGAAGGTGTTGGTCTTGAATTACCGTAAACTACATAAATGCTACCTTTCTACTATAGTACTATATATAAAAATTTGTTGTATTGTTGAGAAAATAATGTGATTCAAAAAGTTGTTTTGATCCTGTACAAGGGCACTGAAAACCATTAAAGAGATGTAAATGTATTTTCACACGTAAAGCTTGAAATCTACCGAACCTATATTATTCAATCTGTTTCCTTTAATTAAAAAATTGTAAAATTATATCGGCGATCGTTATTTATTTTGGAATGAAGGTGTATTAGGAGACTGTTACCAACAAGTTCTGAGCTGACCTACTTTTGATGAAAATTTCTGGTGATTTTTGATGAAAATCACTGGCGATTCTGACTTGGGCGGTGCCCATCTTAATATAGGCAGGATTTCAACTGGGGGTGGGGATTTCGAAGAGTTCAGTTCGCGTTCGAGTCCTAATGCCTACTGTACTTCGTAGGTCCTGTGACGTTAGTCACACTGCCATGTGCACAAGTGAGGTAAATAATCATACAGGCAATTCGGACTGTTTATGCCAGTCATCGCTTCATATAAATTTCATAACTATTTATACCAGTGAACACTGGGTTTATTCCTACGAAGTAGGCTACAGATCGCAAATTGTCCGGTAATGAGTCAGTCCATCCGAATCCTTTCGTCGGCAAAATAAGGAGAACCGTTGACATTAGAACCTTGATTTTTGGCATGAACGTGCATTAGGGCATTGTTACCAGCAAGTTCTGATCTGAAATAATTCTGATTAAAATTAGATTGATAATTAACACTGCAGTATATTGTTATAGATATATGTGAACTGTAGCCTTTAACGTGTATCCTATTTCACATTGGCCACATCAGGCTTCAAATTCAGGTCAAATTACCCACGGCTAAAAATACCCTGTCCCACTGTATGCCACATGGCCCTATTACTGAGGTTAATCTTAGCTACTGCATATACCCTCAAACAATCAGCGCTGTTTCCATAACTTAAATTGTTAAACCATATCATTGAAATAATATAGCAGAAAACATTGATGTGAGTTATGATATGTACACTATGACCAAAGACATGTTCATAATGTGCTAATCGGATAGTTAGGACAATCATTACTTTGCATCAGAGAGAGTGTGACTTGGATTCAAGGGTTAAGACTTTGGAGGGAAATACAATTTTGACAGCAGAAACATGACCCCGCCATTTGCTGATTAGAGCGATAAAACAGGGTAGGCTAAATGGACCCTTTTCAATGCAGTATTTCCTGGCATGGATGTGAAAATATGAGGACATACTTTGGGTTTTTTTTGTACCTCTTGAATATTGACTATATATCACACTTGGATATAATTTGAACAAAAAATTACATGTGTAAACAAAATATGTCTAAATTTCTCTTGTTATTTCAAATCTTGATCCATTTTGATTCCTTGATTAGGGGATACAGAATCACTGCCACGGAGTGTGCTGGTGTGTCACAGCAATGCAATTCCGATTCACACAACGAAGCTGAGGTGGTTTAAGGTTTATCAATGAAGAAAATCACCGACCAACCGCCATAGAATATAATGTGAAACAAGAAAACCGGAATAGTACATTCATCAGATTGCCGATACCCAAAATGTGTTGTCTCATATATCTAGATAACAACGTGATGTAGAGACGCTATTTATTCGTCTTTGTACCGGTTATGCTCAGGAGAATGACATAGAATCATTATTGTCTTGTGCAGAGAAGGTGTTGGTCTTGAGTTGAATTACCGTAAACTACATAAATGCTACCTTTCTACTATAGTACTATATATAAAAATTTGTTGTATTGTTGGGAAAATAATGCGATTCAAAAAGTTGTTTTGATCCTGGGCACTATATATAAAAATTTGTTGTATTGGTGGGAAAATAATGCGATTCAAAAAGTTGTTTTGATCCTGGACAAGGGCACTTAAAACCATTAAAGATATGTAAATGTATTTTCACACGTAAAGCTTGAAATCTGCTGAACCTATATTATTCAATCTGTTTCCTTTAATTAAAAAATTGTAAAATTAAATCGGCGATCGTTATTTATTTTGGAATGAAGGCGCATTAGGAGACTGTTACCAACAAGTTCTGAGCTGACCTACTTTTGATGAAAATTTCTGGTGATTTTTGATGAAAATCACTGGCAATTCTGACTTGGGCGGTGCCCATCTTAATATAGGCAGGATTTCAACTGGGGGTGGGGATTTCCAAGAGTTCAGTTCGCGTTCGATTCCTAATGCCTACTGTACTTCGTAGGTCCTGTGACGTTAGTCACACTACTCATGTATTAATTAAGGTTCGAAAAAACCTATTAGGTTTCTAAATAAATATATTAAATCAACTTTATAGATTTGTAGATAAAAGAGTCATGAACAAATATTACCAAAAAAGAGACATGTTCATCTAATATATAACACATGGTGATTGACTGACCACGTGATGAACGTTTTTCAATACTATAAACAGATATTAGTGGAAGTTCAGTAGATTTCACTGGGTTATGTTATTCCGCTTGGTTCGAAGAAAACGTCGGTCAACGATTGAAGAACATCGCTTTTCACTCATTGATCGGTAGTTTTTGCTCGTTTTCTCCGTTGATAAAAATACCACCTTCTTCAAATTCGCCTTCTAATAATTTCGATGTTATTTGATGTAAAGTCCTGAACATTTGAACACAAGCTATACAGATTCAGACATAACTGAGCGCGCCTCATTTTTCCTAATTTTGTCTCCCATTCAAGGTTGTCAACATTTTCCTTGTTAGCAGCATGTCTCGAGATCTATGGCACTAACCTTCGCCAAACTTTCGACAAACCTTTATTAGAAAGTTAAGATGGGGCTTTATGGAGCAGGTCATCTGATTTCTCACCACATGTTGGAGATATGTTCACTGTGTTGACTTGTCCGCAGCAATTCTGTGAAGGATTCTTAGCACCTAACTACACCATTTTCTTGAATACAAGTGACTTGTTTAGTCATTTAATATTCAGCCGTCGTCCATTAAAGAATTTCCGCGTCCATAATCCAAAAACCTATTTCGTATAACAGCATTAGTACCAAATTTAAAAAAAAAACAATCATAGTATGTGTATGCATAAAACATAGGCTGGTTTCTCGCAAGAGAGAAGCGGTCAACAGTTTTCGAACGATGCCCGCAAGACATCGTGATGTTCCAAACATATCAAATTCGTATCGCTGATCAGTATTCTTAATCAATATGATTTTTGTTGTATAGTCGTTATCTAGAGAATGACATATCTCAGTCGCGCTTTGATTGTGCCTATTCATATGAGCACCTTCGTATGGCCCCTGGTCCCGGGTTAACCGGAATTAGGCACAAGTTACGAAACGTAACGCCATAGATCTTGCCCCATACTAGACTCGTATTTTGCTATCAGCATACGATATGTATCGCTAAATTTAAGAAACATTGAATGGAGGCGCTTTTTATAAGTTTCTGCAATAATGTTTTGTGACCTTGATTGAAAGAGTCACATTTAACAAAGGATCTAGCAAATGCTACTAGGTGTCACATTTATACGCCATATGCAGGTTCCATTGGAATATTACCCTCCAGAACGAGATAGTTTACGATGTCGAAATTGTAATTCTTTGTAATCAATGAAAGCCTCCTTGAGTGCAGCTGATGGACTGATTCGGTTTTCAGTATGATGCAATATTTTTTGCTTATAGTTAACAAATGTTCTTGGTTTCATGGGACAGAATAGCTGATCCCTCATCACATGTAGGTGACGGTTTCATGGGACAGAATAGCTGATCTCTCATCACATGTAGGTGATGGTTTCATGGGACAGAATAGCTGATCTCTCATCACATGTAGGTGACGGTTTCATGGGACAGAATAGCTGATCTCTCTTCACATGTAGGTGACGGTTTCATGGGACAGAATAGCTGATTTCTCTTCACATGTAGGTGACGGTTTCATGGGACAGAATGGCTGATCACTCATCACATGTAGGTGATGGTTTCATGGGACAGAATAGCTGATCGCTCATCACATGTAGGTGACGGTTTCATGGGACAGAATAGCTGATCTCTCATCACATGTAGGTGACGGTTTCATGGGACAGAACAGCTGATCTCTCATCACATGTAGGTGATGGTTTCATGGGACAGAATAGCTGATCTTTCATCACATGTAGGTGACGGTTTCATTGGACAGAACAGCTGATCTCTCATCACATGTAGGTGACGGTTTCATGGGACAGAATAGCTGATCTCTCATCACATGTAGGTGACGGTTTCATGGGACAGAATAGCTGATCTCTGATCACATGTAGGTGACGGTTTCATTGGACAGAACAGCTGATCTCTCATCACATGTAGGTGACGGTTTCATGAGACAGAACAGCTGATCTCTCATCACATGTAGGTGACGGTTTCATGGGACAGAATAGCTGATCTCTCTTCACATGTAGGTGACGGTTTCATGTGACGGAATAGCTGATCTCTCATCACATGTAGGTGACGGTTTCATGGGACAGAATAGCTGATCTCTCATCACATGTAGGTGATGGTTTCATGGGACAGAATAGCTGATCTCTCATCACATGTAGGTGACGGTTTCATTGGACAGAACAGCTGATCTCTCATCACATGTAGGTGACGGTTTCATGAGACAGAACAGCTGATCTCTCATCACATGTAGGTGACGGTTTCATGGGACAGAATAGCTGATCTCTGATCACATGTAGGTGATGGTTTCATGGGACAGAATAGCTGATCTCTCATCACATGTAGGTGACGGTTTCATGGGACAGAATAGCTGATCTCTCATCACATGTAGGTGATGGTTTCATTGGACAGAACAGCTGATCTCTCATCACATGTAGGTGACGGTTTTATGGGACAGAATAGCTGATCTCTCTTCACATGTAGGTGACGGTTTCATGTGACGGAATAGCTGATCTCTCATCACATGTAGGTGACGGTTTCATGGGACAGAATAGCTGATCTCTCATCACATGTAGGTGATGGTTTCATGGGACAGAATAGCTGATCTCTCATCACATGTAGGTGACGGTTTCATGGGACAGAATAGCTGATCTCTCATCACATGTAGGTGATGGTTTCATGGGACAGAATAGCTGATCTCTCATCACATGTAGGTGACGGTTTCATGGGACAGAATAGCTGATCTCTCTTCACATGTAGGTGACGGTTTCATGTGACGGAATAGCTGATCTCTCATCACATGTAGGTGATGGTTTCCCTGCTTGACCTCTATACTCATTTTTCTCTCTCGTCGACTTTATGACAAAAGAGATGATTACAATTTCGACATCGTAAACTATCCCTTTCTGGATAGTAATATTCCAGTGGGACCTGCATATGGCGTATACATATCTCGCTTAGTAGCATTTGCTAGATCCTGTGTTAAATGTGATGATTTTAATCAACGTCACAAAACATCGTTGCAGAAACTTATAAAACAGGGCTATTCCATCAAGCGCCTCCACTCAAAGTTTCTCAAATTTGGCGATACATATCGCATGCTGATAACAAAATACGAACGTAGCGTGCAAGATCTATGGCGCTACGTTTCGTAACTTGTGTCTAATTCCGCTTAACCCGGGGCTAGGGGCCGTATGAGCCCATGTACTTCAAGATCCTCATGATACTCATATGAACAGTCACAATCAAAGCGTGACTGAGGTACATCATTTTTAGATGACGACTCTATAACGAATATTATGGATTAAGAATACTGATCAGCGATACGGATTTGATATTTCGGAACATCATGATGTCTTGCCGGCATCATTGAAAACTGTTGACCGCTTCTCTCTTGCAGGAAACAAGCCTATGTTTATGTATACTTTTGTCTTTTTGAATTTGGTGCTAATACTGTTATATGGAAATGGAATAGGTCTTTGGATTATGGACGCGGATATTCTCTAATGGACGACGGCTGGATTATGAATGACGGACTAGACGCTTGTAATTTATGATCATTGAATTGTTGCTATGACCTCTGCATTTTCAGACAATACCGAATGCTGATTAACTGTCACAACGTCCATGCTCTTTTTCATATAAATTCTATTGGGAATTGTCTCACTGCCAAGACTTCATATTCGTTTGTATGTACGATTATAAGGAATTGGTAGACTTCGCTAGATTTTTTACTAATTAGAAATTCCCAGTGAACTTAGCATGCTGTAGGGTAACCGTCACTATTATAAAATGAAGTGCCAGATTACCAGAGTGTTGCCCGACTGGTCTCTGTGTTAGAAGAACAGAGATTCCCCTAAAGTTGAGAATGTTGTGGGAAGTGGGGGGGGGGTTCCAATATGAATTGATATGAATGTATATACATGCCTGTAATACTAATCTAGAAATCCAGAGATTTTCATCAATGTCAAATAATTTTAGTCTATATATATATGGAGTGGTAGACCGGCATTGTTATTAATTATATTCCACGTTGCATATTTTAGGGGCCTGCTTGTCATTGATGTTATTTGAAGCAGTCGACTTTATTCGAATTATTGATCACTAAACTATCATAATATCATTCGCAGGACGAATTTTTTTAAAATGAGCAACGCTCTTCTTGTTTGAAAAGTATCGTGTAAGAATCTGAAAGTTTTAAGGAAAACAACGGAAGTTATCATCGGGGAACTTCCACCGTTTCCTTCATTTGAATTTAAATAATTCAGTTGCAGGTATCAGAAAAAAATTATCGCAAAAGTCTTTATCTTTGTGTGAGTTCATCGGTATGTAATTGATCAAACTCGATAAGGTATCCACAATCTTATCGTTAGGTACTTTGGAACCTTGAATATATACATATGTAATGTGGTATAATGGTGAAGCAGAAATCACATAGTATGATCTACTAGAAATCGTGCACTTTTAGAATACAAATGTTGCCAAATTACTCTTCTAATTCATTCGGTTAAGGACATATGTTGCCAGCGACTTGATCTGACGTCAAGATAATTCGTCCGCATTGCCGGTATAATCGAAAACAGACCACTGCTTCCATCTTCCAAAGAAACGATGCGAATGACCTGTAGTTTGACAGCCGACACATTTTTTTAAGTATGTGCATAAATATTGATCGATTTTGGTCAAAGATTGTTTCGCGTCCTGGCACTATTAATTAATCAAACTATCTACAAAACGTAGATATTCGTGACCGTATATAAGGTGTATTGTATCGAATCGACAGAGGTGCTCTTTATTTGTATAGCCCCAGGTTATGTATACTTCGATAGGCCATCAGAAAAGTGTGTCGCTGAGAGCATGTTACGTGCCAATAAAGATGTACAGAAATATTTCGCCACATGACATAATTTGCTTATTGCTAAATTCCCTTACGGCTTAACCGTAGGCTATGAATTACCATACACTGCTGCACAACGGAGTCTATGAATTTGTGTACATATATCGACCATCAGTACTGAGACTACTTTAACATGAACCGTGCACAGCACTAAGAACCCCTCGGCCTTGGTGGTATTAAAATAGCGCCCTTGTTTGAGATAATGCAGATGATGTGAAGAAACAATTGGTGACAAAAATGACAGTTTAGCCTAGTGGATCAGAAAATATAGGTCAACCTCATTACATTTTGATACGGTTTTTGTACCACGAGCAGATGTATGTGATTTCAGTTTGGTACTCTTGAGACATGGTGTTCATGATAGATATAGATGGACATATTAGGTACATATACACATGATGACAATACTCCAATGTAATGTTCTGTGACCATATGCCTGTGTGATGTAAGTTTGGTATACCTCATCCTCGCTAAAACCAGGGGTATCTCTATTCTGGATAGATACCCCTGGTACGCTTGGGGAATGTATCGTGTTCAAAGTCAAGCAACATCCTGGATATATCGACCAATCAGATCACTTGTTTACGGCGACCAGGGCGACCGTGACAAGAGATTCGAAAGCACCATAGCTTGTGGGATATACCCGATGGCAGATAAACACGCACATTTTCAACAACCATGAACATAGTAAATATAAAGGACACATAGTTTAAAACAAAATCTATTTGAAGAAAAAATAAACCCATTCATCTACCATCAAACATCCAACAAGCCAGGCAAATGTAGGGAACACTGAAACTTTAAAGGACTTAAATTGGGTGAAATAACGCACGGATTTCTATAAAATTTCACTGATCTATCCATTAATATTTTATTGGCATGCTTGGATTAAATAGTTTACATTCGGTATCAGCGAATAGTTTAGCACAGAATGTAAAACCCTTACGTATTTTACCATCAGCGCATTTCTAGGTCACGTAAATGGAATGTGGGCGGAACGCGGTCTGCTATGCAAGATGATCAAGGGTTCGCCTTTGGCTCACAAATAGAAACCTTGGCGTTGTGAAGATGGGTATATCTAGGCATAGCCATTCTTGAGATATGGTGGTAAATCGGAGACGGGTTTGATTTGATTTAATGTCACACTCATGGTTATTTCACTCATATGGTGACAGCCAGTTTGAAATGTGTATGAATCCCGAGTACCCGGAGTACCGGAGACAGACGGAGGTACATTATGACGGCAATTACAACACATATAATGGAGTGGGAAGAGGTGCCGACATACTGACAGAGTCACATGACACAGTATATCTTCTGGCTAGCCTATTCTAAAGAACATACCAAGAATCTAACGATTCGTGATATGTGTTGTATCTCAGGTACACTTGTATTGTACCTGTTCATGTGACAACTTGGATGACATGACCACACGGCCCCAAGCACCGGCATAAGCGGTATTAGATACAAATCTAGAGAGCTATGATGGAAATGCTCTGACAACTCGTATATTGGTAATTGGTGAGCTGTGTCGCTGTGACAACTCATACACAGGGGATTGGTGAGCTGTATCGACGTCAGATGAAAATGATGGCATTTAACAGAAAAGACTAGTCTGTAAGGCCCGATGTCGACGCAGCGTCAACTTCTCACAATACCAACATATATCAAAGACCAAAAGGTCTGTACAGGAGGCGGGCATCAGGGACGAAACGTCCACCAGCAGAATTTCGTTATATACAGATAAAAATTACAACACATATAAAGGAGTGGGAAGAGGTGCCGACATACTGACAGAGCCACATCACTTCACAGTATAGTCTTCTGGTTAACCTATTCTAAAGCACATACCAAGAATCTAACGATTCGTGATATGTGTTGTATCTCAGGTACGCTTTTATTGTACCTGTTCATGTGGTAACCTGGATGACATGACCACACGGCCCCTAGCACCGGCATGAGCGGTATTATGCTAGATTTGTATCTAATACCGCTTATGCCAGTGCTAGGGGCCGTGTGGTCATATCATTCAAGTTGCCACATGAACAGGTACAATAAAAGCGTACCTGAGATACAACACATACCTCGAATCGTTAGATTCATGGTATGTGCTTTAGAATAGGCTTACCAAAAGAATAATCTGTGAAGTCATATGACGCAGTCAGTATGTCGGCACCTCTTCTCACTTCCCTTATATGTGTTGTAATTTTACCTGTATATGGCGAGATTCTGCTGGTGGACGTTTCGTCCCCGAGGCCCGCCCCCTGTACAGACCTTTTGGTCTTTGATATATGTTGGCATTTGTGGGAAGTTGATGCTGGGTCGACATCGGGCCTTACAGACTAGTCTTTTGTGTTAATTGCCGTCATTTACATCTGACGACGATACAGCTCACCAATCTCCAATGTACGAGTTGTCACAGCGAAACAGCTCACCAATTACCAGTATACGAGATGTCAGCATTTCCATCATAGCTCTCTATATTTGTATCTAATACCGCTTATGCCGGTGCTAGGGGCCGTGTGGTCATATCATTCAAGTTGCCACATGAACAGGTACAATAAAAGCGTACCTGAGATACAACACATACCTCGAATCGTTAGATTCATGGTATGTGCTTTAGAATAGGTTTACCAGAAGACTAATCTGTGAAGTCATATGACGCAGTCAGTATGTCGGCATCTCTTCCCACTTCCCTTATATGTGTTGTAGTTAGATACAAATCTAGAGAGCTATGATGGAAATGCTCTGACAAGTCGTATATTGGTAATTGGTGAGCTGTGTCGCTGTGACAACTCTTACACTGGGATTGGTGAGCTGTATCGTCGTCAAATAAAAATGACGGCATCTAACACAAAAGACTGGTCTGTAAGGCCCGATGTCGACCCAGCATCAACTTCCCACAATGCCAACATATCAAAGACCAAAAGATCTGTACAGGGGGCGGGCCTCGGGGACGAAACGTCCACCAGCAGAATCTCTTGGTATACAGGTCATTTCAATCTTCTCGCCTGTATACCCTTCGGGCGAAATTGTTCCAGGGATAAAAACTGACAGTGGAGTAGGCTATGCGTGGTTGCTGGCTTAAATGCTCGTCCATCAAGAATAATCGCGTCAAAAAGAGAAAAATTTCTTCGCATGAACTCAAAATCTCAAAACGTAAAGCAAACTGATGATACTGATAAAAAGTCAAGGCTGATGATACACATACATTTGGCATCTGAGGAATCTTGTCGGTTGTATTTAATGTTTCCCGAGTGAGGCATCAATTAATCAATTCTGGTCTCTTTACATTGTGATTATTTTTGTAGGGCAATTATATGCTGGTTAATAGAAACCAGCAGTGACCACCGATTGTCTAAAGACCTAAGGTATCCTGATAATTAGAATTATCCCGATATAAAATGAAGAGTCTTTTAAGTCAGAATATTAGAATTCCTATTTACGAAACTTTAATCCTGATAGATTTAATACGACCGATATATATAAAACTTCAATCCTGATGGATTTAACTGAGTTAATAATGACAGTTCATTATTATTTTCTATATAAGACGGAATTTCGGTGTCAAAAATGTATGACTATATATTTCTATTAGGTAAAATACTGCCCAGACAACAATTATAATTCGCTGCTGCTGGAAGAAGACATGAATTACCTCGCTGGGAAAACACTTTCCATTTCCACGTGGAAATCGCCCGAGGGATATCGTGTCCTCGTAGGGAATGTGTTGTGGGGAGAAACAATTATCTTTTGTTGTATTTTCATGATTCATACAACAGCAAAACTCCACCTATGGGGAGAAGTGTGGTATACACAGGTCATTTCAATCTTCTCGCCTGTATACTAACAATTATATCCAAAAGCAGTGTTTCAGCAGTGTATAAAATGTAAAATTGTACCGGGTTAGACATAAAAAAGGAACGCTTTCCAGTCCATTAAACATCTTCATATTTCTAAGTATCAAGTAGTTTTGGAGGGAACGAATACAATGAGAATCGAGTCTCTTCTCACCCATGACGTGCTGTTATAGACACTGATATCGCTCATTGCTGGACTTTATACTAAATCGTGAGATCGATTGAAGGGAGTAAGTGGTCTTGTCGGAATGCAAGATGGCGCAATTCTAGAGAATTGATGCTGTCGACGACAATTGAAGTGAACACTAAAGCATGCAAATTAATCCATGTATATACAACTTACAAGAAAGTAGTATAACGCTTCTCTGAATGATATCTCACAAATTTAATCTGAGCGACGTGTCGGGAAAGAATATCATATAGCTAAGCTGTATCTTGGTGATACCTGGCAAGCCGTTATCATGGATAAATGCTTTTCAATTATAAGACGAGGGTAATCTCGTGTTGTCGTACTGGCACAATTGGAAATCGGTGATGCATTTTTATAGAAACTTCCTTGTCTTTCGATTAAAATTGTGTTATACCCTGTACATCTTTGGGTGCTAATAGCTTCATGCGAAACGGTGTTAACCGAGAGCTGGATGTGACATTTATATTGGGATGTAATAATAATAGTTCTATAGGATTGATTACTTTGAGTCATTCAGTCGATAATATTAATCAATAAGAGTAAAAGTGGTCAACTGTATACTAATATGTATTTACGATCTTATACACCGTTATGGTGTTTACCAAAACACCTTCAACAGAGATTACAGAATGTACCGGAAAATCTCTATGTATATATAACAACTCTTTTTTCATTAATAATAGTTTTACTTTATCCATGGAATGTGAAGGTCTATTTCATTTCTCATTTTGTGTGTCTGCTAAACTAAGCAGTAACATGTTAATGTAGACAGTTTTTACGTCGTCACCATACCGGAGGAATGTATAAAGTATTTGCCAGCTGTATCAATTAAGTGATATTATCTAGCGTAAAATAAATTACGCTATGCCAACTATCTAGCATGGATTATATTTTTTATGGCTTTCCTATTGTTTTTACCATTATTACTAAAGCACAAGATCAACCATACAGAGACAAAGGCACAGAATTCACAACTACATGTATTCCAATATAATTCCATCTAATCTTCATAAATATACAGGAATTATCTAAATCGTCTGACAACGAATATGCCGTCGATTGTTAGAAATCATCATCGATAGAATTTTGTAATGGTATACTTCTTCGATCGTTGATGATGTGAACGATATGGTATCATATGATGAAGTAATGTACTTACAGTTGGCAATCGTCTGTAACCAGTCCGTAATGTATTCACGTCCGACAAATACAGGTAATATTACATCTCTTTTAACTCATAGCCAGATAAACATTTTCCTATTCAGATATTCCTTACTCAGTCTTCCAAATGAATGTGATGACCTGTATTTCGGAGACGTTTTAGCTGCCATTCTAAAATTACTTCTTATTGTTATTATATGACATTGTTCTTCTATATCTCTCATAAATATCGCAGAACGAGTTTAGCGACTATTGTTTATTTTTAAACTAGGTTTGAAAATATGTTTTGTGGACGTGACCACCTTCGTGCTTTACACGACCAAAGAGATGCCATGAACGGCAATAAAATAAACTTGATAAGAAATATGTAATGATGTTTATTGAAGTTTTCTTTAACAACGTGCACCTGACAACTTTTGCCACTTGCCAGTAATGATGACGCAAATCACGCACAGACCTCATACGTCGCATAAATGTATAGTTTACCCTTAATATCTTGCTGTGCAAACAATGCGCCTTGCATTTGGGGAAATGCTAATACATTCCATTCTGACTGGGATTGGGGATGAAATGCCTGTCATATACAACCACTAATATGGAATCAACGACCAGAACATCACGATATCTCACCGCATCACAGAAATCAATTTACCACCTCAATGCTATGCCTGATTGGAATCACGTGCTTTTCGTATTCTACAGTTTTTCGATTGATGATGAGGACTGTCGGACCAGATAGAATGGAAGAGACATCAGTCTTGTATTGATGAAGGCATAATTAATGACGAGGACTGTCGGAGCAGATAGAATGGAAGAGACATCAGTCTTGTATTGATGAAGGCATAATTAATGACGAGGACTGTTGGAGCAGATAGAATGGAAGAGACATCAGTCTTGTATTGATGAAGGCATAATTAATGACGAGGATTGTCGGAGCAGATAGAATGGAAGAGACATCAGTCTTGTATTGATGAAGGCATAATGAATGACGAGGACTGTCGGAGCAGATAGAATGGAAGAGACATTAGTCTTGTATTGATGAAGGCATAATTAATGACGAGGACTGTCGGAGCAGATAGAATGGAAGAGACATCAGTCTTGTATTGATGAAGGCATAATTAATGACGAGGACTGTCGGAGCAGATAGAATGGAAGAGACATCAGTCTTGTATTGATGAAGGCATAATTAATGACGAGGACTGTCGGAGCAGATAGAATGGAAGATACATTAGTCTTGTATTCATGAAGGCATAATTAATGACGAGGACTGTCGGAGCAGATAGAATGGAAGAGACATCAATCTTGTATTGATGAAGGCATAATTAATGACGAGGACTGTCGGAGCAGATAGAATGGAAGAGACATCAGTCTTGTATTGATGAAGGCATAATTAATGACGAGGAATGTCGGATCAGATAGAATGGAAGAGACATCAGTCTTGTATTGATGAAGGCATAATTATTGACGAGGACTGTCGGAGCAGATAGAATGGAAGAGACATTAGTCTTGTATTGATGAAGGCATAATTAATGACGAGGACTGTCGGAGCAGATAGAATGGAAGAGCCATTAGTCTTGTATTGATGAAGGCATAATTAATGACGAGGACTGTCGGAGCAGATAGAATGGAAGAACCATTAGTCTTGTATTGATGAAGCCATAATTAATGACGAGGACTGTCGGAACAGATAGAATGGAAGAGACATCAGTCTTGTATTGATGAAGGCATAATTAATGACGAGGACTGTCGGAGCAGATAGAATGGAAGAGCCATTAGTCTTGTATTGATGAAGGCATAATTAATGGCGAGAACTGTCGGAGCAGATAGAATGGAAGAGACATCAGTCTTGTATTGATGAAGGCATAATTAATGACGAGGACTGTCGGAGCAAATAGAATGGAAGGGACATTAGTCTTGTATTGATGAAGGCATAATTAATGACGAGGACTGTCGGAGAAGATAGAATGTCAGAGCCATTAGTCTAGTATTGATGAAGGTATAATTAATGACGAGGACTGTCCGAGCAGATAGAATGGAAGAGATATCAGTCTTGTATTGATGAAGGCATAATTAATGACGAGGACTGTCGGAGCAGATAGAATGGAAGAGACATCAGTCTTGTATTGATGAAGGCATAACTAATGACGAGGAATGTCGGACCAGATAGAATGGAAGAGACATTAGTCTTGTATTGATGAAGGCATAATTAATGACGAGGACTGTCGGAGCAGATAGAATGGAAGAGACATTAGTCTTGTATTGATGAAGGCATAATTAATGACGAGGACTGTCGGAGCAGATAGAATGGAAGAGACATCAGTCTTGTATTGATGAAGGCATAATTAATGAGGAGGACTGTCGGAGCAGATGGAATAGAAGAGGCATTAGTCTTGTATTGATGAAGGCATAATCAAAGACTAGTGCGGTGAATTGAATCAACATCTTGCGATTTTTGAGTAACACAAATTGGATTCGAGCTTGATGAAACCGTTAAAGGAATAACAATTTCGTTTTATATTTATGTCAAGAATTACTAATGCACTGATCCACTACTCAACTTCACAGTTAAGTAAAGTCTTCATCATATGCGCATAAAGAAAACTTTAGATTGTGGATGGTTCGTGATCATTCAGTTCGTCTACTGAGTGCGTAGGTACAATATGTACTGCACGTACAGGCTGGTTTCGCTGAATTCAAACAGCTCATTTTTCGTGAATGTAATACAATCTCGATGCGACGGTCTGATCCGACGTTCAATAGCCAGCAGTATACATAATTGTATATAGTGTTTTCTGAATTACATCGGAACTTATGGCCTTCTTTCTACTGAAATAAATAAGTAAATAAATAATAATGCAAAGTACGCATAAAATTTATAAACGCAAATTAGTTCCTTGCAAGAGAGAAGCGGTCAACAATTTCCAATGATGCCGACGGGACATGTATTTAGTGTGATATCTTCTTTGTCATTTATTAACCAAACGCTGTATAGCAGGCCCGGCAGAGCTGGAGGACCATAATTTTATTTCATATGTAGCCTAATGTTTTAAGCTTGGCAGCATGCTTTTACACATGTTTTAGACAAGTTGTCTTGTCTCTGATATGACAAAGATAGACCGATAGGCAAGCAGTTGACTTGTATCCAGTCCTGTATTTAACGAGCAGTGGGCTTGTTGAACTGGCGTAATCTAATCTATGATGCTGTTATGTGAGAAACAGCGCCTTCTATGTCTACCAGTGACGTCAGACAGCAGCCTCCAGCGACGGCGGAACTATAAAATAATCATCATATGTTGTTTTTTTGTTTGTTTTTTTTTAAGGTTTTCAGGAGAGAATCGGAAATGTGATAATCCTATAGTATCCGAATGCTCCAGAACGCAGCATTTTGCTTCTGAAAGTTTTAAAATTATCATCGAACCTGAACCGTTTTACATCTAATTTTGGAAAATATAGACAGGTCCATGTAGCCCAAAACATGAGAGTCGCGATTGAGTTCCGGATCTAACAAATTTTTACCTTCATCGAAAAGCCTAAAAGTTTTTACAAATTAAACATATATTGACAAAATGCACCAGAAACCGACGATTGACATAGATTAAAACAAATTCAGAGGCATAAACCCTAGGAACCAGTAGTTGGAAGTAAGTGAGTCCCGCTTGAGATATCTTTATATATATATCACTCTGCAAAGGTTCTTCGAAGCCAAAATATTCCGTCGAAATTAGCCAAATTTAGATATTCAAATCCCAGGCGCAGGAAAACGATCTCATTTTGCAGGAAAGTAGAAGTTCCATATCAAAAGCCTTTCTATTTTAATACTTCAGCCTAAAATTTCAGTTACCAAAATGCGCCAGAGCACGTAACTTTACGTCTAGCATCCGACGACCTCGGACAAGCAAAAATACGAGCGATAACTGAGTGATGCTTTGAGATTTCATTAATCGAAAATAGGCCAGAACGCGTCTCCACCCGTCTAGAACCCAAGAGGTTCCGGGGCCTGGCCAGCCTCAGAAACCTCCCCTGAAGTACTGGGATAGTATTACAAGCGTCTGGTCCGTCATTCATAATTCAGCCGTCGTCCATTAGAGAATATCCGCGTCCATAATCCAAAGACCTATTCCATATTCCATATAACAGTATTAGCACCAAATTCAAAAAGACAATCATAGTATACATAAACATAGGCTTGTTTCCTGCAAGAGAGAAGCGGTCAACAGTTTTCAATGATGCCGGCAAGACATCATGATGTTCCAAAAATATCAAATCCGTATCGCTGATCAGTATTCTTAATCCATAATATTTGTTGTAAAGTCGTCATCTAAAGAATGATGTATCTCAGTCACGCTTTGATTGCGGCTGTTCATATGAGTACCATGAGGATCTTGAAGTACATGGGTTCATACGGCCCCTAGCCCCGGGTTAAGCGGAATTAGACACAAGTTACGAAACGTAACGTCATAGATCTTGCACGCTACGCTCGTATTTTGCTATCAGCTTGCGATATGTATCGCCAAAGGAGGTGTTCGCTTTAGATGGATATTTTCCCCTTCAGAGTCGCTCTCTGTTGCTCTATTGTCTCGCTCCGAGCGGGCCGGTAAATTGTGACGTAATGCTCAGGTATTCCCCAACTCTTTGTCAGACAGGCGAGGCCAGTCTAATGGGAAATTGTGGTTCATATTCTCATACGGTTACCATTAGTATTTTCATGATCGACCCAGATATTTACGAACAATAATCAGTTATATTAATATATATACCGGCTCGAAAACTGAAAAAAATAATCACTGCCAAATGTTCAGCGAACAATAATTAAGGGAGTAACTGCAAAAAAAAAAAAAAACATATTGGCACATGCATTATCACTTGGGAAAGCAAGCATCACCACTTGTTGAGGGTCATTTCCTTAATAAAGTCCTTGATATAAGACAAGTTCATCCTTATAACTTTTCAATTCATAGTTACAACTTTCCGCTGCCCTAAGACGAAATTATGTATGTGTAACAATTATTGTTTTGCTCTGCTGGATCGTCAGAATATTCAAACACTGAACAAGTGCTCTGACTGTGGGTGTGGAGTTGTTTGTGTGCAATTTTATTCACGAATTATAAGAAAATAAGGGAGTATGTGCGTTAGGGTTTCGCTGTCTTTCATTTCACGTCACTTTTGCACTTTAAAGTCCAAACTGAAGATGGGAGAAAAAAGGAAAAAATGAAAATATTTTTTCAGGGATTTGGGGATTCGAACCAAAATGTTGCGTTTCTATTAATCTGTAGTCCGACACTCTAACCATTCGGTCAAGCAGCTGTTTACAATTATCGGCTTGAGGAATCATGTGCTGAATGGCGGTGAACGACACCCTTTCAGAGCATTACAAGCATTTTGACATATTTCAGTATTATGAAAATATGACACCTTTAACCAAAACGATTTTTCAGTATCATTTTGAATCAAACGCACCGCATTTCGATATGTAGGGCTCGTTTTGGTTAAAGGTGTCATATTTTATATATGAAGGGAATTCCCTTCAAGAATGTCGCCAAAAATTGCAAAAACAAACAAATGCTTATTTTCTAATACTCGTAATATTTTAAGTCTCTTCTCGATGAAAATTGAGAATATGAAAATTCAGTATTTTCTCTCTCGAGCTAATAACTTTTCAAGTGAACGAGAGGAAAAAAAAATTTCGGTTTATAAACGCAACACACTAAGGCAAAAAATACGGTCAAACCGAACACCTCCTTTGAGAAACTTTGAGTGGAGGCGCTTGATGGTGTAGCCCTGTTTTATAAGTTTCTGCAACAATGTTTTGTGACGTTGATTAAAATCGTCACATTTAACACAGGATCTAGCAAATGCTACTAGGCGTGATATGTATACGCCATACGCAGGTCCCACTGGAATATTACTGTCCAGAAAGGGATAGTTTACGATGTCGAAAGTGTAATCATCTCTTTTGTCATACAGTCGACGAGAGAGAAGGCCCGCTTCATTTTTATAGAGATATAGGTCTAAATACGATGTGCCTGTAGAGTTATCTGTAGTTTCCTTCAAATCCAATGAAGGTGGATATATATCCTTCACTGCGTCATTTATATAGCGATTATCCACAGTGAGAAGATCGTCTATATAGCGTTTGGTGAATGAGAAGGAAAGCGCTTTGAATGGATCGGTTTTTGAAAGCGCCTGCATATAGTCATATTCATAAGAGAACAGATATAGGTCAGCCAATCGGGGTGCACAATTAGTACCCATTGGAATACCTATATGTTGTTGATATATTGTGTTGCCAAATTTTACATAGATATTTTAATGAGAAATTCAAGCAACTCTATAAACAAAGAAATATCCCATGAATGATATCTCTTGTATGTAGTAGGCCTAGAGCTAAAGAATGCTTTATGGCTTCCGACATTAATATATCTACGATCAGTTTTCTTGAACACAGATACTATTAATGAACTTAGACGGTCAATAAGGTCCTGATGAGGGATTGTGGTATAGAGAGTCGAGAAATCCCATGTGGATACATGTCTATACGGTATGTGACCTATAGCATCAAGTTCTTCCGTAAGATATTTTGAGTTTTTCAATATCCACATACATTCAACGCCAGAGTTTTTAGAAATAGTGGCGCAATACCTTTCCCAAAATGCTTTTACCTCCTGAAGGGCCCTCGTCAACAGGGTTGAAAGAAGCTTGGTGGTGCAGCTTCTAGAACCAGCTATGAATCTAGCTTTGTATGGTGATTTATGCATTTTGGGAGTCCATTATACTTTTGGTATATCGTTATGTATGGTTGGAAGATAAATACCTCTTTCCTTGAGAAACGTTTTGTGATTGTTAAATAAATCTTGGATAGTCTTCCCCCCCCCCCCACCATATCTGGACTTATACATTCACGATATAGGGATTATCAGTGCTAAGTCTATATCAGGCACTGTGAGCCCAATTTCCTCCGCACCCCTTCCCTCCCCACGCCCTCCCCCCACCCCCTCCACACACACACAACCACCACCACCACCGCCCATTCGAACTGTTGAGTGCATCACTTCAATAGAACTCTCGAAGTGAAAACATGAAAACTCAGAGGGGGATACTCAGCGAATTTTTGACTCAAAATGTGAACTGAAAAGCATTTATATAAACCAAATATGTTGTGTGAAATATACGAAAGGCCGTGAAATACATTCGAAATACTTGGACCAAAATAAAAGAATGTTGCTCCTTAAATGCAAAATTGTATGAGTAGGTTAACTGAACTGTGTATTGATGCGATTGGCTGCTTTGTTGATCTGTTTCTCCATTCGGTTTACGTCCAGTCATTGACAACACCACGTATCACCTTCATGCAGGAGAGGAGCGGTTCCGATGATATCCTCCTCCTCAAGATGATGATAAACCACCAACCATTGAAGTATGAACTCGAGAAAATACTACGACGCGTGCTAGTTTCCTGCAAGAGAGAAACGGTCAACAGTTTTCAATGATGCCGGCAAGACATCATGTTCCATAACTATCAAATCAGTATTTCTTAATCTATATGATTTTCGTTGTAAATCATACTTCGTTGTTAATCGTTATCTAGAGAATGATGTATCTCAGTCGCGCTTGATTGTGGTTCTTCATATGGACACAATGAGGATCTTGAAGTTTATGGGATCATACGGCCCCTAGACCACGGTTAACCGCAATTAGACACAAGTAATCTAGCAAATGCTACTAGACGTGATATGTATACGCCATATGCACGTCCCATATTACTGTCCAGAAAGGTATAGGTTACGATGTCAAAATTATAATCATCTCTCTTGTCGTGAAGTCGAAGAGAGAGAAGACCCGTTTCATTTTTATACAGATATAGGTATAAAAATATTTGTCGTTAGGGCTATCTTCAATGAAGGTGGATATATATATACTTCAATGCGTTATACATATAACGATTAAATATCCACAACGAAAATATCGTCTATATAGCGTTTCCTGAATTAGAAGGAACGTGCCTTGAAATGATCGGTTTTTAAAGCGCCTGAATATAGTCGTATTCATACGAGAACAGATATATTGTGTTGCCAAATTTCACATAGTTGTTATTAGTGAGCAATTCAAGCAACTCAGTAAATAAAGAACATCCCACGAATGACATCCCTTGTATGTAGTAGAGGTACAGAATGATTTATGACTTCTGTCATTAATATATCGGGGATTAGTTTTCCTAAACACCTATACTATAAATACTATCGAGACGGTCAATAAGGTCATGATGAGGGATTGTCGTATAGAGAGTCGAAAAATATCATGTAGATGCATGTCTGTGCAGTATGTGTCCTTTCGCGTCAAGATCTGTTTATATCCACATACATTCAACGCCAGAGATTTTAGTTTTTCTGGGTATTCTTGACCCCAAGTTGATGCGTTTAATCCATCAGACGTCCACGATGCTCATTTATTAACATCAGATGAGTTGGTTGAGCTGATCTTTAATCACAGCTTCCGAGCTAGCGATTCTAATTCCTCTTAAGTCGGTGCTAGGGGTCGTGTGGACACTTCATAATCTTCACGTGAACAGCTACAGTAAAAGCGCGGCTGAGATACTAAGGCTACGTCCGAGAATCCACCGTATTCTCGGGTCTGAATGTTAGGTGCCGCGGGATGCTTTATTATATAGTCATATGGTTGCTTTCTAGTCGCTAGACGTCGTCAATTTTTCCCACCTCTTGCATATCGCTCTAATGTAGAAAGAGTGGCGCAATACCTTTCCCAAAATGTTTTTATCTCCAGAAGGATATATATCCACCTTCAATGGATTTGAAGGAAACTACAGATAGCCCTACAGGCACATCATATTTAGATCTATATCTCTACAACAATGAAGCGGGCATTCTCTCTCATCGACTTTATGACAAAAGAGATGATTACAATTTCGACATCGTAAACTATCCCTTTCTGGACAGTAATATTCCAGTGGGACCTGCATATGGCGTATACATATCTCGCCTAGTAGCATTTGCTAGATCCTGTGTTAATTGTGACGATTTCAATCAGGGTCACAAAACATTGTTGCAGAAACTTGTAAAACAGGGCTATTCCTCCAAGCGCCTCCACTCAAAGTTTCTCAAATTTGGCGATACATATCGCATGCTGATAGCAAAATACGAACGTAGCGTGCAAGATCTATGGCGTTACATTTCGTAACTTGTGTCTAATTCCGCTTAACCCGGGGCTAGGGCCGTATGAACCCATGTACTTCAAGATCCTCATGGTGCTCATATGAACAGGCACAATCAAAGCGTGACTGAGATACACCATTCTCTAGATAACGACTTTAGAACGATTATTATGGATTAAGAATACTGATCAGCGATACGGATTTTATATTTTTGGAACATCATGATGTCTTGTCGGCATCATTGAGAACTGTTGACCGCTTCTCTCTTGCAGGAAACTAGCCTATGTTTATGTATACTATGATTGTCTTTTTTGAATTTGGTGCTAATACTGTTATATGGATATGGAATAGGTCTTTGGATTATGGACGCGGATATTCTTTAATGGACGACGACTGAATTATGAATGACGGACTAGACGCTTGTATTCGTCAACAGGGTAGAAAGAAGTTTGGTATTGCAGCTTTTAGAAACAGAGAAAGTGAGAGAGAATTATGGTTTAACGTCGCATTCAGCAATATTTCAGCTATATAGCGACGATCAAACAAAATTCTAATTATTTCAACAACAACAAAACAAGTTAATAACCCAGCAATCCACAAGTAAGCAACACAACACACCAAAAACATGTACATACATTAACATTTATACAATAAACCGATATTTCTCAAATAACCTAAAATACAGTCTTCATTTACCCGACTAAAAAGATCTTCTAAAGTAGCTGCTTGATAAAAATGATGAGCTATAAATCTAGCTTTGTATGGTGTTTTATGCATTTTGGGAGGCCATTACATTTTTGATATCTCGATATAAGTCGTTTCAAGACAAATACCTCTTTCCATGAGAAAAGTTTGTGGTTGTTAAATAAATCATCCAGAGTATATACAATTTGTGAGTAAGCCGACGTTCTTGATGATGATGTGCTTATTCTCAATTCCTTAACCAGCATCTCGTTATGGTAATAGTTTCACATGAATAGGGTATTACTTGGCGCTATGTCTGCTGGGACTATGAAGAATCTACTCTGGAGATTTGCTAGAATTTCCTGCGAACCACATGAAAACAGATGAATACACCAACAGAGATGAAAGTGAGTGTAGCCCCTTTTAGACTAAGTTTATTGTTCACGAGCTTTCGCAGATAGTCTATATCAGTCATCACCTGTTTAACCAACCGAGATGAAACTTTCACCCGCCCGAAAAGGACCAGGATCAATAACAAGGTTAACCATCTTTGATGTATACGAAAACCTGGGCCTCTTCCAGAACACCTCAAGAGAACATTGCTCAAAAATCAGCTCCATTGGATATTAGTACAACACAGTTACACAGGAATACGACATAATGGACCAAGAATGAAATACCAAACCAATCAATCGACGATATCTCACTGCATATCCCCAACATGAACTAACAAACTGCTTCCGGGGACAAGTCAGATACGAGTTCAAGGCAGTAGAGGACGTTCATTTCTTGGTTGAATCTTGTTTTAATTTTTTTTTATTTTTTCATCAGGTTAAGAGAAGTTGATCAATGAAATAAAATGGGGGTCACCATACTCGTTAAAAAAATATGGCAGTCAAATGCATGTATACCACTTAAAAGCCATACACTGAATACATAGGGAGATTTGATTTTTTTTTCTTGCTTATTGCTGCTCAATAAATTGGGATCATTGCTTAATAACTTCCCAAGGTCAAATTTTCCCCATTTTGGTATAAAATACTAGACACAAATAGTTCTTGTTGAATATGTAATAAAAACAGGGAGACACCATGCTTTCTATGTTAGCAGTATAACAGATAAACTCAGCCTTTCCAGTCCTATTTCCAGGAGGGGTAAGGTGGGGAATCGGGGTGGGGGTAGGGAATATTATTGGGGGTTCATTTATTAGCCATTTACAAGTTTCCATTTTGTTGAATGTGACTAAGGTTGCATACTTTCAACCGTTGAATCTAAAATGCCAAACTTTTGGTAGTCCTGTCACACTATCGAACCACCAGTAAAACGCATAAATGGTTCTGTTGTGTCTTTTGTTGATTTTTATCTCATTTTGAGATGTTGGGTACTTTTGTTAGGAAATTCAGCTTGTTTTGAAACATTTGACAAAACAACATGTTGTAGATTTGTATCTAATACCGCTTATGCCGGTGCTAGGGGCCGTGTGGTCATACCATCCAAGTTGCCACATGAACAGGTACAATAAAAGCGTACCTGAGATACAACACATATCACGAATCGTTAGGTTCTTGGTATGTGATTTAGAATAGGTTTACCAGAAGACTATTCTGTGAAGTCATGTGACGCAGTCAGTATGTCGGCACCTCTTCCCACTTCCCTTATATGTGTTGTAATTCATAAGAGCAGGGAAATGCCATCTCAAAACCATCTTCAAAACCATGCTCTTCACCTGCATGCTTGAGACTCTCAGATTGAGAGAACAGATAATATGACACATCAAGTAGGCCTACTTAGAAGCTAAGAAAACGGAACTGCCGTCTGTCAACATTTTTTTGTCCGGGCTAGATCTCAGTTACTATTTGACTGACAGTTCTGATACTCACAGTGAATATCCCTAGTATCCCAGAGATGTGCACTGTCATATTTATTTCGTGTTACGTCATTTCTTTACAGAGTTATGGCCCTTTGAAATTTCGCGTCACTAACTTTTGTCCGGGCTAGATCTCAGTTACTATTTGACTGACAGCTCTGATACTCACAGTGAATATCCCTAGTATCCCAGACATGTGCACTGTCATGTTTATTTCGCGTTACGTCATTTCTTTACAGAGTTATGGCCCTTTGAAATTTTGCGTCACTAACTTTTGTCCGGGCTAGATCTCAGTTACTATTTGACCGACAGCTCTGATACTCACAGTGAATATCCCTAGTATCCCAGACATGTGCACTGTCATGTTTATTTCGTGTTACGTCATTTCTTTACAGAGTTATGGCCCTTTGAAATTTTTCGTCACTAACTTTTGTCCGGGCTAGATCTCAGTTACTATTTGACTGACAGCTCTGATACTCACAGTGAATATCCCTAGTATCCCAGACATGTGCACTGTCATGTTTATTTCTTGTTACGTCATTTCTTAACAGAGTTATGGCCCTTTGAAATTTTCCGTCACTAACTTTTGTCCGGGCCAGATCTCAGTTACTATTTGACTGACAGCTCTGATACTCACAGTGAATATCCCTAGTATCCCAGAGATGTGCACTGTCATGTTTATTTCGCGTTACGTCATTTCTTTACAGAGTTATGGCCCTTTGAAATTTTGCGTCACTAACTTTTGTCCGGGCTAGATCTCAGTTACTATTTGACTGACAGCTCTGATACTCACAGTGAATATCCCTAGTATCCCAGACATGTGCACTGTCATGTTTATTTCTTGTTACGTCATTTCTTAACAGAGTTATGGCCCTTTGAAATTTTCCGTCACTAACTTTTGTCCGGGCCAGATCTCAGTTACTATTTGACTGACAGCTCTGATACTCACAGTGAATATCCCTAGTATCCCAGAGATGTGGACTGTCATGTTTATTTCGTGTTACGTCATTTCTGTACAGAGTTATGGCCCTTTGAAATTTTCCGTCACTAACTTTTGTCCGGGCTAGATCTCAGTTACAATTTGACTGACAGCTCTGATACTCACAGTGAAGTTTATTTCGTGTTACGTCATTTCTTTACAGAGTTATGGACAGATGTGCACTATTATGTTTATTTCGTGTTATTCCAGTTTATTACGACCCTGGATTACTATTTACTACTTAACTGATACAGCCTTAGTAAAGGTGTTTAATATCCCCTATTTTAGCACTATTCGCTGGACATATTGTGCTGAGGGGTCAAAGCACCTTTTAGGTGCAGCCTCATGTTTACCGTCGCAGTCCACAGTTACACAGTTGCTTGATATATACAACGACATAGTCACTGCTCTTGGCCAACAGATATTTGATATTTCTAAAGCATTCGATCGGGTATGGCATCGAGCACTGAACTCTTCCGTAGTTCGTTTTTCCCAGCTACAATTCGTGATTGGAATACACTACCCGTTCCCGTGAGGAACTCTGCTAGCCTTCCACAGTTCAAACACCAATTAATAATGAAAGCATCCAAGGCTGCTAAAAAACAGGGAAGGAATTGGTCCTGTTCAATATATTTCTGATGTGTCTCTCGTTGCATACGTGATGTGAATTTGTGAAGCTTAATTAGCTCTAATTATTGAAGAGACTTCATCAATACTGTAAAGAAAGTCTAGGCAAATGAGAGTTGCATATGTGGTACCAGTGGACGATGGAAACAATTTTGTTGAGGCGTTCAACTGTTATCACAATTGTTTGACAACCCAATGAAATTACCTTTCCCCGATAAAGAACACAACACCGAAGATTAAAAATTGTATATTATCTGAACTAAACAAGATAACATTTTGGTAGTAACCCTACAATATTGCAGAGGTCGGTGTCCGCATCATAGTGAACGTTGTTGCCCAGGAAGCAGATCGGCTTTCATTCATGGTTTATGTATTCATGCACACAGCAACCTGCAGTCAAAGCTCAATGACATTGTTATTGTAGACATGTACAAGAATGAAGTCACTGAATCTGATTCATATTCATAATTTATTTGTGTGACAATTGACAACCAGAAAATAATATAAGTAGCCTATAGGTCTTCTTCAAGATTACATGTATGCCTACCGGTACATCGAATAATTATTTTAAAATCCATTCAGCAATTGCACACAGAAAAATTACCCTTACGTTACTAAAAAATTCAATCACAGACACAGAAAACCATTATTAACATCAAAAAATAAATTTACCTCCACTGCCTGGCCCAAACGGAAAATTATTTTGTCAACTTCAACAGGTCAGAGCAAAGCACTAAGTGGGGTACATGTATATATCCAATCTAATTAAAATTAAATCCTAACGGCTTCCCCATTTGGATATGTCGCTGTTAGGATCTAACCGGCTTGCAGTAAGGCGCGTGTTGACCGATCCCGAGAGGTTTTCATAGTGCTTTGAAGGGAACGTAATGACAAGTGCTTTCTGGTTGGCTCAGCCGAAGCACACGCCAAGCTGTGGGGGAATCTTCTGATGTTTTCGCCCACCCGCCAGGTTGGCTCCATAATGCGGGGTAGAATTATGGACTCGTCCTTGACGTAACCTTGAGTCCATGAACCTATCCCCCCTGCCCGACTCAAGTAAAGTAGTTAAAATGCGGATGTGATGTCATAAGACTATTAAATATTCATGAGCTGGGCGCTCCGAACACAAAATTCAATTGAAATCAGTAAGATCCTACATAGCGACATATACGATTGGGGAGCATTGATAGGATATTAATTTATTAAGATTGGGTATATATCCCACCTAAGATATTAAATCAAAGTTTGGATATTGAAATATATCCTAATTGGGATATTTTCACCGATTTTCATACTAAACGGCAATGTCGGATTTCGGCATCAAAACTACCAAAAACAAGATAGAATCTACTTCACAAAACTGACAATACGATTGTATAATTTTGCTGACCTTTTCTCGTCGACATTATTATCTGTGCAATTGCAATTACGTACAATACTTTTTGATGCTGTTGTTGCAGTATACTTCCCATCAATAACCACTGTTGTATGTCTTTAAACGAACAGAAGAACTACTAGCACAATATGCCAGCTTGAACATATGGAAGTATGAAAAAAATATTCAAATTGCGATATTTTATCCCAATTGGGATATATATCCCAGTTAGTCCTTTTCCCTGACCTGTTCAACGAGCTGTCATTACGGATATGGTAAGAATCAAGAACATTACTTTTGCTGGATGACAAATGATGCAGGACGATAAGATCAGTCAATTTGAAAATTGCAGTAAAAAGGATGCTTTCGCTTGATGAAATAAATCAAGTTTTCCTTGCAAGAAATGTTTTCAAACTTAGCACACAAAACGGCGGCTTTCAGTCATGCCATGTGCATGCTTTCAGTCACGCAGTAGCGCGGAAACTTGCAACATTCATTTATTTGATAATATTAACACGTGTGCGCCGGGAAACAAGTAATGAATTGAGTGACGGGTATAAAACGTTTTACACACCTCGATCTGTCCGAATGTCACACTCGCACAGTGTCAAAACTCTCCAGTCGACTGATGGAACGAAAACGAAACTGCCTCCTCGTCTCTCCTTTTCAAACTCTCTCACCGGGACTGCACTATAATTTTGGCAGTGCGGTTCAGCCGATCTTAAAACATGACGTCTTTTCGTAAATTCGGTGTATTTCATTGGCTATCAGAACCGAAGATGAAGTGGGCATATTCCGTGACTACGACCTGTGCCATATTGACCAGTTTACAGACAAAACACAATCTTTCGAAGAAAATCTCTCAAGATATCAGCAGAAGTGTTGTCCAGGAAACGCATTCGACATATTCTTCAATATCTGCACCTAGAAACGGCTCGTCGTGAGATTAATTCAGAGAAATTATTCGAAACTAGGTCGAACTACTTCATAGCGCATTCAATAAACGGAGTGACGCGGAACTTTCAGTCATTCTCTCATTTTGCGCAGGGGTGTTGTAATGAAAACCATACCGCTTGGATAGATCGCACCTCTGAAATTACCCATAAGCCAGTTCACCTAGCATGGCAAGAAACAGGGAATTTTCCCTGTAAAGAAACACTTTTTCATATGTAGGTCATTCGCCCCAGACCAATGACACTCCCTCCGTCCAATAATACGTTTCAACGGTACAGCATTAATGGAAATAACTTATTTAAACCGAAATATTTTTTTTTTTGTATCTTTATTCTTTACTACTAAAATATTTACATCATCACTCGTCATATAATGTATCCTGCCATAAATAAATATGTACACATTTTTCTATGTGTATGTGTTGAATAACTAATTGTTGTATATACGACTGGGAGACACACTAACGAGCTCTGCTCATTGTGCTCCCACTGATTCAATAAAATATTGTTTAAACCAAATATTTTTTGCATCTTTGATTTCCTTTGTTCTCCATTATACAGAAAAAAAATCTCATTTTCTCCATCAGATGTCTATAGCCGATATTTTTCTGAATTGGAAGCGAACCACATGAAACCTCATATTTGGAAGTATATAACTATAACATGAGATCAGTTTTCTCATGCATTGGCTCCGTGATGTAAGAGATTATTGAAACTTTGTCACATACGAACGGGTTTGGCTATAACAAAGTGCATAAAATTCCAGAGGTACATACCATTCACTGGTGGTTAACGGTATGAGTCACATTCTGTAGCATTTGACTAGTTCCACTAAACTCTGTACTAGATGAGACTTTACTGTAATAATTAATGAACCGCTGAAGGACATCATCAACAGTGTTAATAAGTTGTGGTAAATTAATTTATTGATCAAAGCGCATTAAAAACGTATCCAATATCAACACAATGTAAAAAATAAATTATAAGCTTTAATGTCAGATCAACTGACATCGGGTCGGTGTCCACACACATATACTCGAACATAAAGGAAATAATATAGATATAATATTAAATGATATCAGTGTAGAATGCTTTACATTTCTGTCAATATCTCCATCAGATTAAAAAAGTTATTCTTCAATGACAAACTCTCGAAATCATTAGATATAGCACTTTAAAGCTGATACCCTATCGGTTCCCAACAACAAATGACTACTAGCGCACATAACACGCATATGTTGACAACATATACTTAATACGTATTCTCCCAGATATCCTCCTGACATCTGTCATCTCCAAGGCTGGGCAAGCCTATTTCATAGGCAAACTATGTTCATTGCAACGGGGGGATATCTAAGGATAGGAATAGTAGAATATTTTCAACCACAAACCCTCGCGATAGATTAGTTAAAGCATAAAACTGGCAGTCAGTTGGGACTCGTAAATATGGACAGTGTTAACACTACTCAGGTACATCACACCAGACACTTGTACAGGTACAGCTGTAAATACAAACAACATAACAGAGAATTAATTACATATCTAATGATACCAATGTATAACTAACAACTTTGATACGAAAGATAAGTACCTATAGTTGTTTGGATCTGATCCATACATAATATTCTCAATTATAACACGTACTGCCATATTACGGTGGATAAGGAAAGGAAATAAGGAATTGTATTATCATCAGGGAGTTGAAATGGCAAGATGTAAGTTCAAATATTGCATTTCAATCAGAATGATAAAGCAACGTGTGCTTTATATATTTCATTCATTGTTTTAGTTTTGAAAACATGCCTTGCTGGCGTGAACAACTGTTTTGTTGCTTATATTAGGTGAGGTTCATACGACATACAGTAGGCGAAGCTGGTCGCTGATCACTGTTTTGTTTCGCAGCCACCAATGATAGACATACAATAGCTCAGTATAATACTTTGATACACATACTTCGTCAATATGTCCTGTGAACCTGGAGAACTGGGCACAGCCAAACCCGAGCTGAAGGGCGGAGTGCACTGACTGTATCCGACCTGCAAATAAACATTAATTTATTGTTATATATCTTCTGTAGAATATCCCCAAATTAAGAGAGATTTCGTGTTACCAATGTCCCACCCCGACGTCAGAAAAGATTACAGCTGGATGTATCAGTAAATACAACAAGTGAAATAGCGGATAAGTAATTTGTCTGTGTGCAAACAATCTTCTAATACGTGATTAATTGTATCCGAATGTTACATCTCCAACTCCAATAATGTACCGTCGTGGGAGACACAATCGAAGGGCGACAACTCTTAGAAAACTTAACACTCTTTCTCACAATCAGCGTAAAGGGCACAAACCACTACACAGGTCTTAGTTAATATGTAGTGAATCGGCTGAGCACATCTTAAACAAAATGTATTCTCAAACATTCGCCGCCACAAATGACCCACCCCACTACATAGTCTGGATAAAAACATTCAACATACACATCTCCACCATATTTCAGAGATGGGCAGAAATAAGGCCATACTATCTTACACAATCACAGGGAATTACGGTGGAGGGAGAGGCGGACAACATAAAACTGACGCAGATTTTTTGTCCTCTTAAAATATTATGAAACATTTCAAACTATATAACAAACCATTTCTGGCCCAGTCAGGTATAATTTTCAAGCATTGTTCGCCGTGAATTAAGTCCCAATTATATTCGTAGACCCCAAGAAGTGAGCCGAAGATGCTGACTGAATGAATTGAAGTAAATCATCTTGGTACCTGTAGTGGAGACGTGGGTTGCTGATCCATCCACAATCAAACTCAATCTGGCGCCGTTGTAACGATATTCCACCTGTTTCCAGCCATCAGTCTGAAATACGATACACAAGAGGCAAAGTTTATGTAAAGTATTTTTATTTTAAATGAAATATTAGATCTCTACACTCCAACCTTAACATTATTCCTTTTGTGACAAATCGTATTTGCTTGACAACTTACAGGCATGGTTTAGGTTGACACATCAGCTTCGACTTGTTTCGATCTACCCATGAGCAAAGTATAACTCTGTCGATGGGATCTGTTCATATTATTCGTGTAAAAATCATTGCAACGTTGACATATCTTTGCATGGTTCTGCCATTCCCTTGGCAGATGAGTGCTATATTTTTCTTATACTTACATGTCCGACAGACGTCGACACTTTCCCCGTTTCTGTCCGGAGAATACCGTTCGTCTGCGCAGCATATCTGTCCAAACTGACGGCAACAGTACATTCTATTTTACATGCGCTGTTTGAGATCAAAGCTTCTGGTTTGTTCGGGAAGGATGGTATTGATGCCTCTTTATACCGGAACTTTAGGACGAACGCGGTTCCAAAATCATCGTTCGAAAACCTCCAAATATGTGCAGAAGAATGACCATCAAAATAGGCGGCACCTCCTCCAACTGACCCTGCTACAAGATTGTCAATCTCTACCCCGTCGTTACTTATAGGTGCGTTGTTCACCGAACGGTCTATGAAGTCGTAGTCGAAATTCAGGTAAAGGTCGGGTTTGCAAACTAGAAAAAGAAAATATCCAATTATATTATTGTGAGTTTGATATTCCAAATACTCAGGAAGACAATCAGTTGGTTTCTAAAATGAGCATTTGCATAAGCCATAGCTGGACATAGAAATGCGATAATAAAATTTACCTCAGCAAAGATTTGACTGAACTGAGAGAATTAGTGAGACATACAATTGGGGAACAGCACTTACGTGTCAGTGGAGGAAGATGAGGTCCCCCGAGAAGTTTACTACAGTAACACGTAGCTGAATCGAATGCACTTCCGGGCGCACATGGACGGAGAATTGTCTTTTGAGGGGTGATGTCCTCGTAATAAAGCGTTTCGTCTGCTCCATAAGCATTTCTGTTACAGTAATCTAAAATATAACAGAGAAGCTGTTTCATGAAGAACAGGTATTTGAGTATTTGAATTGTTATATATATATATATATTTAGTAGATGTATGAGATATGTTATTAATGGGTTGATTTAGTTTATTCGTTACTCGGCAAGCAAATACAGTAATATAATGCAAGGATACGAGTACAGCTGAACAGAGGATGGAGTACAACCCAAAGTGCGTGTTTAATCCCAAATTGGAAAAACATCAGAAGCTATAGGTCAGGCGTGGAAAATATATAACAGTTAGTGTGATTGGCGAATAGTTATGACGTATTCTAATTTTAACTTAAGAGAGTAAATATCCTCCTTTGTCGATGTGATAATTAACGGATTTATGTTCTTAAATGGTGAAAATACTCAATATGCTAAGTCAAATGAGATATGGACTCAGTCTGATGAGAAACAAATCGAATAACCATGAGAGTTTGCTAGCGAGTCGCAATGCGATTTCAGCTGAGATTTAAAAGGCGAGAGGGAGGGACAGGACTTCAAGTCCGGAGGCAGAGCGTTCCAGACATTGTCCAGCGTGGACATTTAATAGATTCAAAAAGTAATTGATGATCCTCAATGGCAGAAAAGAGCTCTGTCAAAAAAATTACGGACAAAAATTAAAGTGAGATGCAAGCGTCTAGTCAATAGTCCTTGAGAGAGCGAAGTAGCCAAATGTTTAATCTGATACTCGGTCGAGTCGTGTTTTATATATGCAGATTCATAAATACTTCAGTTCCAGAAATCGGCGACCATCGACAATGATCGAGAATCATTTAGTGTATATGTGACTGAAATCGCCCAAACCATATCTGTACGACTGTCAATGACAAATATTGTATAACACATAATTTAAACTTTTTTGGAGTTCTAATTTGTCGCATTCACGCTTCGAATGTATCATGTTATTGAACGAAATTTGGGGAAAAAAATCATCAAATACAAGCTTTTATCTGACCTATATTTTTGCATTTCCCTCTCCTCCAGGACAAGACTGGCAACTCGTGTATCAGCAGTAAACTATTATGGTGAGCCAAGTATGTCCACTAAAGATATATATTTTATTCTTAAATGGTAACCATGCAGTGACATATAATTCGTGGACGACATTTATTTGTATGATTTTAGAAGAATACATGCTCTCACGATCATTACAAACTCTCGCCATCATTTCATTACAAGCTCTCGCGATCATTACAAGCTCTCGCGATCATTACGATCGTCTTACAAATGTTTATCGAACATACAAAGGACAAGGACGGAACTTTTTAAACGCTTTTTTTTAGAATGAATGGCCTACAGAATTCAACAATCTTTTTTTCCTCACAAATTTTATCTGAATATTCTTGAACGAGCAATCGGTGATATTAGGCAGCAATATTTACGGTATTTTCATCCATGCAATATGGCTTGACTCTCCAGATTCTGAACAATTTTATGTCAGTTTATCTATTGTTAATTATTTTATTGACTTAAATGATAGTAATTTGCATATTATATATTTAATATACATACTACTAGTAATATTATATAAATATTATATATAAATTTTTGAATATGCTACTTTGTATAACTCGATCTGCATAAAAAGATTTTTTTATCTAGTGTAGTCCTATATACCTGTAAGTTCGTTCTTCGGTGGACACTGATCTCGACAAGATGGGTCGGCCACACATCCATATTTTGCGACAAAGGCTTGACCTTCTGGGCAACATTTGGCGTAGGGTCGATTGTGTTCACATGCCCAGTAAGCCCGACAATTTTCATGGTATCGGTGGATACCGGAACCCCCATGGCAATAATCTACAACAATCCATGGTGGCAACAGTAAGGTTCAAACTGCAAAACTGTGTGGTGAAGTATCGCATGACATTGTTTATCTTTCTGAAGCATAGTTGATAATGTCTACATCGTTCAAAAAGATAACTAGAGTCAAACTCTTAATCGTCTTCAACATATATTCAACACATTTCATTTATGTCGTTTGATGATGTCACCATACCATCATCATTTAAATATTTAAAAGTTCGCCGTGCTACAAAGAAATATATGGTATAGAATAAACTTGTATAATTACAACAAAAGATCAGTGGGTAACCTTACAAATAACAATGCCTACTTACTGCTTGGACAGGTGCCACCGTATTTAAGCTGACATGTCAACACATTGTGGTCCCAGAACATCCCAAACGGACATTGTTTGAGGACGGGTACAAGCTCTCCAGCACCATTCATATAGCAATGGTAGAACAGGTTACAATCGGTTTCGTGAGATTGAAATCCTACTCCATTGAGGAACAAACAGCCATCACAGATACCTATAGAAAAACACACACATTGGTAATATTAATCTATCGTGGGATCAAATACGATGAGTGAAAATTCAGAGACTGGCTCTTATGGGAATCGAAAGAATCTCACAGCCACCAGCCACCTGGCCATACGAGTTTGGAACGCCAACCTGTCCCACTCAGACTCGTGGGGAACACATTACTCCATATAATTGAATATACATCGATAATTGCACACACGCCCAATGCACACAGTGGTATTCTTCCTTATATATATATATATACATATTTCTGACAACGTTTACATTTATATATCTTCAAACCGGATTAAATTTCAAGCCGTAGCCGTACCGTAGATTATACGACGTATAGACATCTTGCCACTTACAACAAATGTCCGATCTCGTGACCATTCGTGTGTTTGGTGCATTCAACTGATCAACTGGGCATAATTACAGACAGTCACGGGAAAAAGGATGGTATCTTCTACCCCTTATATGGTAATACCAGATAATGTAGTAAAACTGACCTGGTGTTGGCGGTGGTGTTGTAGTCGTTGCTGTAGTGGTGGTGGTGGTGGTGGTGGTTGTGATCGTTGTCGTCGGACACACAGTGGTAGCAATATCCAAAGCCAAAGTCCTTAATGCGTTGAAATCTGGAATGAGTTTGACTAGATCTGGGTGGGAAGCGATGTCGCCCATTTCCGTGGCGTTAATCTGGGTACCGATACCAACAGCAATTGTCTCGATACCGTTTGCATGGGCATTGGCGGCTGCAGCACTGGTCAAACCGGCTTCCTTCGATCGGCCGTCAGTGACGATGATGGCGATTCGCTGAACGCCGGGTCGTCCGTGGGCGTTGAATGATGCTGTCATTCGTTGTAATGCAACATGAGTGTATGTGCCATCCCTGTCGTGGATTAGGCGATTGACAGCGGCCTTAAAGGCTACTTTGTCCATGATGGATCCCAGAGGAATTTCTTGTAACTCTCGACTGAACGCTATTACTCCAACTTGAAAGCCGTTGGTTCGGCTAAGCATAATGCCGTCCACAATGTCATTTGTGAAATTAAGCTCCTGCTCAAAATTTGCTGCTGTCATGCTATCCGAACCATCTACCACAATGTATAAATCGGCCAGTTTCTGGCAATCTGAAAAAAGTTGAATAGTAATATAATTAAGAATCAATGCCAATATAATTATAAGGATGATAAGCGATATCATGCAATGGTGGGGAGGATATGATGTTCTCATATGGCAAAAATCTCATATGAAATATATAAATAAATACATAGAAGCCGAATATATATAGACGGCAGTATACTGAATGTTGGTTCTGACGCATATTTTTGTATCACGGAATATCTTTTTATTTTTAATAGTTGCTTTTCATTGTTAGGTGTATTTGTTCGAAATTAAATGAGTTGTATGCGATAAGAATGGCTACATGTCATTTTGCATATTATAAGTGGGGGATTGACAAAAGTACGCTGGATAGTTTGCAACGAACATGAACATATTCCGATCAGATTCACTCCCCAGGGTCGATCAAATTCACCATAAGTATCTGGCCATTAAATGTCAAACTGATTTTGCAAGTGTTTTTAATGGACATAATTAGCATAATCCATTCGCCTCACTGACTAATATAGATAAAGATTCTTGTATTCAATTATCATTAAGCGATTTCCCTAAAGTGGAAAATGTTTTGTGAAAAAATAAAAGGACACGACTTCCTGGCCTGATTATCGAGTGAGTAGAGTCATAAGCGCGTGCCTGTCCACCCAACCTTAAATCTCATGTTTATTCATCGTATAATTAATCAGTACAGATCCAGTTTTGTTCACTTTAATAGCTACGTCTAACTCGAACAGGAATAAGTCCGGTCTTATAAAACCGCATTCGATCAACACCCTTTTGAAGCTTTTTTTCTAGCGTTCAACAAGGAATTCTTCGATTTTTTTTTAATTTTGAGGGATAACATAAAAATAATTGTTTTTCCGTCAAGATCAAAACAATGTACTAATTGAACTCCGAACATCGCACAATTTTTTTTTTTGTGGATATATGAGAATGTTGACGCTACTGTTCATACAGAATATGTTCAATTTAGATTCTGGAATATATGTAATAGAAAATACTTCAGAATCTTTTTACATATCACTGATTGATGCATGGAAGATTTACAAGAAATGAACGCCTGCTCATCACCTCTGAGATTAGGCTCTCTTCTATGTATACATATCTGTCGATAAAATCTACCTGACCCGACGTCCAAGCTAACCTATGTTCGCCACCTGATGCATAAAACATGGAGCAGATGAAATCTTAACTTGATTTAATAAGTGGGAATGACCAAAGAAGACATAAATCATATCTATCACATGAGAGTTATCAACTTATCATCACAATTTATCCACAATCAACATTTAAACATGCGAGTAATAATTTAGCTTAATCTAACCCATCCATCCTTTTTGTGGATATGTTTCCAGTTAAATTTTGTATCTGCCGTTTCATCAAAATATCAGCAAAAGACTAGATATGCAACAGATTATCACCAGGACCATCAATGATTATTTAAACTGCCAGAATTTAAGATATTTGAAAAATTCACGACACAGATTAAACAGAACGAAGCAGAACATATATAAACACAGACTGTAATTCGACAGCGGAATACAGCACCATACATGAAAATACCTTGACGGTCACACTGGTTGGGTTTCCCAATAACTTGTACAAATAGAATCGCCATAAGGATTTTTTTTCACTGCATACAAAAATATATAGATATTTGCATAAGATAATTTTCGACATATTTATTTTTATTGTCTTTGTCCTATTGTATTTCGGATTAACTTTCTACGTTTTACTGTTCGGCCCTGTAAATGAGGAAATGCATGAAGTTCGGGTATAACTGTTAGCTTGGACATGTTATTCTCTCTCCGATAGACCCCTTAATTCCCCCTCTCTTGTAATTTGCTAAAAGTAGACATCTTACCCGCACTGTCTGCCGCGACATGATACAACAGGGCTGTCCACACCAGAAGCCAGGAAAGAGAGGCCATATCTTTCTTTACTTGGTAAAACTTTCTGGAGAAAAAATATATTTGAACAAATGATCAAAATAGCCGTGTAAATGCATCTGATAAGTTTAATGCCAGATACTCGAGTTTTTAAGGTATTTGTGATATATAAAAAAACAATCAAACAGAGTTTTAATTGCAAATCTATAGAAGTAGATAATATTTTCAACGAAATGTCGATAAAGCCTCAGAATAACAAATATGTTCTCTTACCGGATATATTAGTATGACTGCTGTATGAATGTATTCGCTGGTTAGTCCCCTGAATATTGATATCTTATGTCTCTCAACTTCCAGTCCACACTGATTAGCCTTCCTACTCCACTGAACCAATTTATACCATCTTCCCTCCTTCAGCTTCCTCGAGGAAAATTGTATTTTTAGTCCATTTTACTTGAACAAGATATTTTGCCGGAGGTCATTGTCACGCCAGCAAACGGAATTATATTCACTTTAGAAAAACGTCAACAAAACTGCATGTCACTTTAAAACTCATTTGCATCTATAAATGGAAATATTCTTACTGCACATGTTTTCATAGAGGGCGGGAGTTGGATAGCGACGTAGGTAAATTTATTACAGTTAGACCAATCAAAAACATGTAGTATTGTTTCCTATAGTAAACTAGACAAACTAGTTAACAGTGAATTGCTAAAAGCGAACTTGTTACACAATTAAACAATGATACACATGTTTGAAGGCCTGCGGGGAGCATGAATAGCTCCCGGATACTGGAACTTACTATACCATGAAATTATGGCGTATTCAATGCAACTGTTAACATTTCCATATTTTGAAATACTTTCCTGCACGAATCCTCGTCTTTGTATGGACTATAAACTTGGCTTGTTCATGGTTAATTTTATCGACATTTACAGTTCATACAGATTATTAGTTTGTATTTTAGCATTCTAAATCCTCCCACTGCCTACACTGTCGAATACTTGGGGACACAAAACAAAATCGATGAGCACTGAGTGATGGTAATTTTACTATATATCAAAACTGACTTTAATAATGATAATAGTAACCGTCAGATTAAACTGACGTATATTGCATATATTAACGCCAGTAATATATGTTATAATTAAGAAATGGCGTCTTACATGTATAATATAAGAAAAATAATAATATTGTTTGATTGCCCTATCTTTGACTTTTTTGCTTTCGTCAATAATGGTACAGACTGAATCGGGCAAAAAGTTTTCCGAGGGACCGTTTGAGTACTATGTGTCCGACATGTCCATTAGTTCAAAATGAACGTACGCACATATACACATGTGAATATCCAAAAACTTCACAAAAAGACTAACATTGAAACCAATCTACGAGAAATTTAAGTGTATACTGAGCCCTCCTGCACACACTTTTACACACATTCTAGAACTTTGCTCTATAGAGCTAAAAGTATGCCTCATAGAATGTAACTATATCCCTTGAAAGCACATTTTTTAATGATTTCAAATATATAAATTTGTTCACTGTAAACCTGTAGGTTGTGAACATATTCGTATTTAAAAAAAGATAATTTAAAATTTAATTTAAATTTTGTCGATGGTTTTGTTTTTTTAAGTATTCAGCTTATCGTAACTTACTTCATCATTTCCTATAGAAGACAACTCCAACAGGAAATCTTTGTGTCAGTTTTATCAATTTTGCTCTAGTTCCTATTCTATTGACATTTAATGGAATAGTTCTTTACAAAATTGAACAACTCACAGTTTTGAACTTTGAAGTTGAATTGAATGTCAATAGAATGAGAACTAGACCAAAATTTACAGATATGATGATGTAAGTTACGATAAATTGAACAACTCACAGTTTCGAACTTTGAAGTTGAATTGAATGTCAATAGAATGAGAACTAGACCAAAATTTACAGATATGATGGTGTAAGTTACGATAAGTTGAACAATTTCCTGAAAATAAGTATTTAAAACAGAAAGCTCATTTTTTAAATTATTTTTTTATTATTCGAACATCTGCACAACCTACGGACTTACAGTGGACACATTCATATATTTGGAATCCTTAAGAAATATGCTTTCAACAAATACATACATTACCATAGCTATAAGCATACTTTTAGCTATATAAAGACATATTCTAGGGGGTGTGTAAAAGTGTCTGTATAGGAGAGCTCAGTATCCTTAATGAACCACGATCACTGGGGTAACTGGGGCTGAATTCGCAACAGCATGGGGAGCTATATTTGGATTAAAAGGAGATTCTGAAGCTGTTCATATAGGAGAAATAAAAAACAACTATTTTATTGCCACCTCATGCCACAGATAAAAAAGATCTGATCACATGTAGTCATAACGAATCATCTTAACCGTCAACATGCATGATCGCTATGTTGGGCCACGTGTCTTGAACATTTAAATTTGCTGGTCGTATACAGATCCGCGTGCATCGGTTCATGAGCAAATTAAATGCAAATCGTAAACTTGCGCAATACCTGATAACACTTATGATGTGCAATCGCATTTTATCAATTTCCCTATCGCACATAACGAAAACATTGCACCTCAATCATATTAGTTAGTATGGACAACAGGACATGAATTGGCAAAATATATACAAGTGTCAAATCCCACAATCTGTAGCCAGACGTCCTTCATTAAAAATTTCCCAATCCATGCTTGAAATACCTCATTCTTGAGACACATGTAGCACCGTGATCCAACCCTTCGTCAAGAATTTTATTGCAGATGTTCATGTGAAGATTATGAAGTATCATCCCGGCCACTAGTACCGGCTTAAGCGGAATTAGATATGCTATTTCGGGAGCTGTGATGACAGAATAGCTCAAACAGATAACTCATCGGATGTTGTAGCATTAGTCCAGTCAATCTGCGGTTTGACCTAGAAAAAATTGCAACAGAATTGCGGTTTGCTGCAACTATTCCCCCAAACCATCCCGAACAACATATAAAAAATGTAGATGAATATAAGCTAGGGAAAATTTTTAATTTGCATAAATCCAAGATGGCCGTTCTGCGCAATATTTTCGGTCAATTTTACACAGTATACACTCTACCTTGGGCAGAGTTGCTCAAATTAAGCCCTACAAATTAAAACAACTTCACATACAATCACACTGATAATATTTGTAGATATTTTGACCAAGCAAATAGCCAAGATGGCCGCCATTTTCAAGATGGCCGCTGTTCAGACAGTGGGATACAGCATATTAATCCAACGGTAACGGCGGTCCTTCAAGGAATGAAGGTAACGTTGATTCTTCAAAGAATGGAGATAACGGTGGCTCTTCAGGTATGAAAGTGCCAGTGATCCTTCAAAAAATGGCGGTAATGATGGTCTTGCAGGTAAGCGGTAACGGTGGTCCTTCAGGTATGAGGTAACGGTGGGCTTTCGGAAAGTGAGGGATCGGTGATCTTTCAAGGAATAGTTGTAACGGTGGACTTTCAGGTGTGAAGGTAACGGTGGTCCTTCCGATATGGAGGTAACGGTGATCCTTCAAAGAATGGAAAAAACGGTGGTCATTTTTGTATGGAGGTAAGAGTGATGCTTCAAACAATGGATGTACTCGTGGTCCTTCAGTTATGAGGCTACGGTGGTCCTTCAGATATGAGGTAATGGTGGTCCTTCAGGTATGAGGTAAGGGTAGTCTTCCGGGAATGGAGGTATCGGTGATCCTCCAAAGAATGAAGGTAACCGTATTCCTTCAAGTATGGAGGTAACGGCGAGCTACCAGGTATGGAGGTAACGGTGGACCATCAGGTATGGAGGTAACGGTGGACCATCAGGTATGGAGGTAACAAGCGTCTAGTCCGTCGTTCAATATTCAGATATGGAGGTAACGGTGATCCTTCAAAGAATGGAAAAAACGGTGGTCATTTTTGTATGAAGGTAAGAGTGATGCTTCAAACAATGGAGGTACTCGTGGTCCTTCAGTTATGAGGTTACGGTGGTCCTTCAGATATGAGGTAATGGTGGTCCTTCAGGTATGAGGTAAGGGTAGTCTTTCGGGAATGGAGGTATCGGTGATCCTCCAAAGAATGAAGGTAACCGTATTCCTTCAAGTATGGAGGTAACGGCGATCTACCAGATATGGAGGTAACGGTGGACCATCAGGTATGGAGGTAACGGTGGACCATCAGGTATGGAGGTAACGGCGATCAACCAGGTATGGAGGTAACGGTGGACCATCAGGTATGGAGGTAACGGTGGACCATCAGGTATGGAGGTAACAGCGATCTACCAGGTATGGAGGTAACGGAGGACCATCAAGTATGGAGGTAACGGTGGACCATCAGGTATGGAGGTAGCGGCGATCTACCAGGTATGGAGGTAACGGTGGACCATCAAGTATGGAGGTAACGGTGGACCATCAGGTATGGAGATAACGGCGATCTACCAGATATGGAGGTAACGGCGATCTACCAGGTATAGAGGTAACGGTGGACCATCAGGTATGGAGGTAACGGTGGACCATCAGGTATGGAGGTAACAAGCGTCTAGTCCGTCGTTCAATATTCATCAGTCATTCATTAAAGAATCTCCGCGTCCATAATCCAAAGACCCAATTCATATAAAAGCAATAGCACCAAATTTACAGAATAAATCATGGTATACATAAAGCTAGGCTAGTTTCCTGCAAGAGAGAAGAATGGAGGTAAGGGTGGACCTTAATGTATGGGGAGTAACGACGGTCTATCAGGTATGGGGTAACGGAGATCCTTTAACGAATGGAGGTACTAGTGGACCGGTAATGATGGTCCTTCAGGTATGGCGGAAACGGCGGTCCTATAGATATGGAGGTAACGCGGGACCTTCCGTTATGGAAGTAAGGGCGACCATTCAAAGAATAAAAGCAACTGTGGCCCTTCAAGGATGAAGGTAACGGTGGACCTTCTTTCAATTAGGGAGATATTAAAGGTGGTCCTTTCAGGAATGGAAGTAACAGAGGTCCTTCAGTTATGGACGCGGATATTCTTTAATGGACGACGGATGAATTATGAATGACGGACCAGACGCTTGTAATGTGATTAACAATGGTCCTTCAAGGAATGGTGGTAATGATGGACCTCCTAAAGGTGGCCCTTCAGTTATGTGGATAACAATGGTCGTTCAAGAATGGAGGTAACGGTGGACCTTCAGGTATGGAAGTAACGGTGGTCCTTCCATTATGAAGGTAACGGTGGTCCTTCAGTTATGGAGGTAATGGTGGATCTCCAATTATGGAGATTACGATGGTCCTTCAAGTAATGGAGGTAACGTTTGAACTTCAGGTATATAAGTAACAGTGATTCTTGGGGTATGGAAGCGACGGTAGACCCCCAGGAATGGAAGTCACGTAGTCCTTCAATTATGGAGGTAACGGTGGCCCTTCAGTTATGGAGGTAATGATGAATCTTCAGTTATGTAAATCACAATGGTACTTCAAGTAATGGAGGTAACGTTTGAACTTCAGGTATACAAGTAACGGTGATCCCTGGGCTTCGGAAGCAACGGTAGACCTCCAGGAATAGTGGTACCGGTAACGGTGATCCTTCGACAATATAGGAAACGGTGGTCCTTCAAGGAATGGAGGTAACGGTAGACATAATTCATGTATGCAGGTAACGGTGGTCCTCCAGTGATGGAGGTAAGGAACATCCTTGAACAAAGAGAGGTAACGGTGGTCAGTCACGTATGAATGTAACGGCGAACCTTCCATACATGGATGTAACGGTGGACGTGTGTAGAGGTAAAGTTTTTTCTTCAAGGAATGCAGAAAACCGTGCTCCTTGAGATATGGAGATAAAGGTGATCTTTCAAGGAATAAAAGAATTTGATAATTCAGGAGATATTGTTTATTTTGCTTATCTCGTCGCGAGAATGTTCGAACTCGGCGGCCACCCTCGGGTAATTGTCGATACGGGTAGGTAGGGCATGATCGAACTCGTTTGATCGATTTCATCTATGTACTATTTCGTCTTCACTTTGTTTCTCAAGACAACTACTGTGTCACTACTTGCATCCTTCATATTATACATGTCTCTATACTCCATATCACGAAGTCACAAATGTGAAGCGGAACTCCTGAAAGTAAGACTGACGACTGGTTATCGCTATGGCAGACTCGCTATCTGTCGTGACAAGACTTTGTCAGACGAACCATGGCTGGGAATGATGCTACTCTAAAAAGAGAACATGGATCAGACAGTTATAAGATAATAGTTGTCCATTTAACCCTGTCTGGCCTGAGTGATTTGTGGTGTACCGCAGCCTGGGGGGGGGGAGGCGGAAAGCGCCCCTACATATTTTCGCTATCGCTAAGGCTAGAGGGCTGATACTCACCACACTATATCTTTGGGTCGAGCTCTACAAGAAAATGTAAAAAAAATCCACGAGACCGCCATGATGACGTCACAGTGACATCAGTTCCAAAAAAAGCATTTTTAGAGCGATTTTTCGGTCAGAATACAGATACACTCGGCCACAATGGCCAGGCGTTGGCGGAGGTAAAAATCTGGGTAATCTTCATTGCTGATGTCAAAGGTCCATTGTAGGGTAGTTCTGGTCAGCAAAATCGGATTTGGCGTGATTAAAATTATATATATAGACACAAACATCTATTTCTCTGTCGGATGTACTGGCAGAAGAATAGCGGCCATCTTGGAAAATGGCGTCCATTTTGAATTTTGGGCAGATAAATGTCTTCCACCTTCATCCGTTGTCAATTATTTATGCGATGATGTATTATCTCAAACCTTTATTTGAAAATACATTCCCTGAATGTAATATCCGCATAGATATGTAGACAGAAAACAAGCAATGAGCCGCCATCTTGGATTTATGCAAATTAGAAATTTTCCCTTGTCTAAATCAATCTACATTTTTGATATGTTGTTCGGAATCACTTCGGAGGTTATTTACTGCAAACCCCGTTTCTGTTGCAATTTTTTCTAGGTTTGGTGATTTTCTCGCTAGATTGACTGGACTAAGGTGATAAATTGGAGCGATATACAAGAGGTGGGAAATATTGACGTCTGACTAATAAAAAGCAACCATATGACTCTACAGCTAATCTTCCATCGGCACCTCCCATTTAGACTACAGATTACGGTAGATTATCGGACGTAGCTTTAGTTTCTTAGACGCGCTTTTATTGCAACTTTCATGTGAAGACTATGAATTATCCACAAGGCCTCTAGCTCCGGTTTAGGCGGAATTAGATACGCTAGCTCGGGAGCTGTGATGAACGACCAGCTCAAACAAATTACTCATCTGATGTTAATGGATGAGTATCCAGTACGTGTGATGGAGTAACCATCTCAACATGGGATAAACCTGGTAAATGCAACAATATCCAGAAAAAGTAACATGCAATGCCCGACGTCGTACGGCTCAAATTTCTCATCAAACAATAAACCTACATATATTTATAAAGTATATTATAAACCTCTTATAAACTTATTAACTTACACATTATATAATTCTAATGTTGCCCTGCAAGTTATGGTAATGTTCAGTCAGAACCTGTAACATACATTATCGTGCTTGGCGATACACACAATAATCAAACGCAAAAGTTTATCTTCCATACGTGACAGCTCAATGTGTCAGCATATCAGTTTGCAATAGGTGTGAAATTTGTCTCACATTATTATATAGATTGATAATATGTGGATACTTAATTCTTCAGAAACGCATGTTTCAGAACGTCAATGGATTGTATTGTGATTCAATTACCGGCCTAAGGGGAGTGTATAAATTCCTCTTCTAATATATTATGTATATGTGTTAAATGCAATTAGCGGCATGTGCCTTTGCAATATGTGTCTAATTCCGCTACCATAGTAAGCATCAATTATACGAATGTGTAGAACCCTTCTCGAACTGTTTATCCAATTTCTAATCAACGGGTATATACATTTCGGATTTGGGTAATTCAAAGATGAATGCGTCTCAGTAGTGAAGTCGAAAACAACATGTTTCCCAGTAATTCGTATACCTGTATATCATTATGGCAGAACTCCGAATGCCACACGTTGGGAGTGTCCTGTGTAGCTATGTACCCCATATTTCGACACTTCACTCCCTAAAATCACCCCCACCTCGACAAACCCTCCCAAAACTCTGATGGTCTGTGTTTTCGTGTATTCCTACAAAGTAGGCTTTCATTTACAAATTGTCTGGTAATGAGTGAGTGAGTCAGTTAGTCCATCCGAATCCTTTTGTCGGCAAAATAAGGAGAACCGCGCACTGTAAACTTTTACTGTGAAAGTGCAGTAAGTTACTGTTTTATTTTACAGTAAATTACTGCATAATATAAATAACAGTATGCTACTGTATACAATCGGAATTACACTAACTCGTTACAGTAATATACTGTATTGCATTATGTACAGTAAGTTACTGTATCTTTTAAAAAGAAATACAGTAATTTATTGCCATAAGCATGAACTACAATTTACAGTATAACTACTGTAAACTGAATTAAACTTTACAGTATAACTACTGTAAATTCAAGAGATTACTACTATAATTCTAGCTGTTTATTTATTTATTATTATTTTATTTTTTTTTTCATTCATGGCCGAACGCATGTGAACAACGATTTAAATTTATTCCCCGAGACAGCATATGGCACTAGTAGTGAAAGCAGCTATACCCGTTCGCATACAGCTTCCAGTTGTTTTCCGGTACCGTGCACATTCTTGTGTCAGATATTGCATCGACAGTTAAGGATATATGACAATGGGAGCATGACAATGTTCACGTGGTGTTGAAAACTAATATTTTGGTCAGCGCGGACTTCGCCGTAACTGCCGATCTGTTTACCTGCCTCACAAAGATTTGCCGTTGATTCAAGATTCAACTTTATTGTACGAACACCCAGTAAGGTAGAGTACATAACAGAATAATAAAATCAAGTCAATACAGAACACACACATTGATATATATACATACTGCATGATGTTTAACCCAAGAGTGAATGGCCTAATCAGGTTTTTTTTGTCGATATCTTTTGATTATACAGACAATAAAATTCTGAAATTTAAGTATGAGTGGGCAAACTATATTTTGTGATACATACTGAAATAGTAGACTTCAAATACTCGAGGTTTGGTTTTAACAGCACATTTTGTCCATTTCGCATATCTAAAGTAATCCAAGTCAAGGGGTCAGTCTAGCGGAACATCATCACACTCGGGCGCTGGTTGATCAAACTGAGCTCTGACATATATGCCCGCGCTGATCTATATACATTGATGATTGGTGAATTATGATTGGCATTTTACTATTAACAGCATAAACATCCTGATTGCATTACCATTGCGATTCTAGCGGAGTGGCAACCTCCGAACAGCCAATGTCAGCTGAACGACTGTTGTATTACAGTTACGTCCCTTGCGTTGTAGTTCTCTAGTGAAAAAACGTAAACTTCTTGCATCTGCACCGTTTTGGACAACAAGAACAACAGTTTCAAGTTTTCGAGCACATGTTATTGTCGTTTACAAATTACAGTAGCTGCTGTAAATTGTGTCACAATTTACAGTAGCTACTGTATACGACAATAACATGACGTCATTGATGACGTTTCATCCGAGCGTTTCATCCAGGCAGAGAACTTCGAGGAGCAGACGCACAAGTGAGATTTTTGCCATTTTTTCTTCTCAGAAATCTACTGACATCACTTGATAAATATCAACTGCGAACGTGTTTTCACCCTATTTATCTAGCAACACTGGCTTACTCTTTTTTTATATTCTAGTCCAGTCAAAATACATCGTTATTTTTCACACAACACAGCCAGATGAGATGGATCATCCATGAGCGCCTGAGCGCGGGAAGGCGCCCTTTTAGTGTTTAAGACCTTGGTCATGGTTAGTAGAGCTGGTAAATACAGGTTTTCAGCTGTTCAGTACTGGGGTGGCATTTAATAGCAGAATCGCAGTATGACGGATTCCAGCTCCATGCTATATTCTTGCCAGTTATGTGCTTTCAAAACATCTTCTCTGCAGTCCTATACATCTCATTTCCAAATTCACAGAAATGTTGCGAATTTTGATTTTCCATGTGGTATTCCAACATGTAGTCATAGATTCAGGAACTATCAAGCTTTCAAAACTCATGTTTACAGAAATCATGGCAAATACCGTCAAGAGATTCTAGCAGAAAGATATAAAAGCTTTGCTGTAGATATCACTTTAGTCTGTCTGGTCCCTAGTTGTGGGACAAAATGCAAAGATATACCACAATTCATAGGTCATGTAAAGGCACATATGAGAAATGGTCTTACAGTTTCCTGTCCATTTACGAACTGTGAGAAGTCTTTTTCTGTGGTTTCCACATTTTCCTCACATATTTGCCGCTTGCATAAGGACTGGAGTGTTAACAGGATTTGTTCTTCACATTTAAGTGATGGACTGGATAAAGGTTCTGCTGTTTCTGGCACGTCTAACTGTACTTGCAATTCTAGCTCACAGCAGGATTTAGGTATGGAAGTAGAGGATGATGATCCAGGGTCTGGTCCATCTACTGTCGAGGAGATGCATGGCATTGATGAGGGAACATATCTTGATTCCTTGGCACTCTTCTACTTAAAACTGCAAGCAAAGTTCTTGCTCCCAGTTTCAACGATACAAAACATCATCGAAGAGTTTCAGAATATTCATGATTTGGGTCAAGATTTTATATTCAATAAATTGAAACATCAGCTGCAGTTATTGGATATTAGTGATGATAACATAAGAGAGCTTCTCGATGAATTATCAAACCAAGATCTGTTGCATACCTACAACAACGGAGTACTCAGATCAAAACACAGTAGATCCAGCTTCTACAGAATTAGGTTTAATGTTGTAGAACCTACTCCGATATATCTTGGACAAGATGCTGTTGGTACGCCTCAGTACTACCAGTATGTACCACTCAAGGATACACTCAAATATCTTTTCAGGTATGATGATGTAAAGCAGCAGTACACACAAACTAGAGATACAAATTGTTCAGATGGGATAATGACTGATATCACTCATGGTAGGGTGTTTTTGTCTAATCAATGCTTCAAGCAAGACCCTTCTTCTCTTAGAATCATACTGTACCAAGATGAATTTGAAGTGGTTAACCCACTTGGTTCTGGAAAAAAAAACACAAAGTGTTAGCTGTGTACATCAGTCTGGCTGATATTCTACCCCATAACAGATCAATAATAGATCAGATACAGCTGGTCATTTTATGTAAGGTACAAAATTTGTTGTACTTTGGTGGAGAAGCAGTTTTTGCACAGTTAGTCAGGGATTTGCAAGAGATTGAAACAGATGGTTTAGTCTTGTGTGATGGTTTGGAGGTTAAAGGTACACTCTGTGCAATTGTCGGAGATAACCTAGGTTCCCATAGTATAGGGGGATTTGTTCAAAACTTCAGTACATGCAGCCACTGGTGCAGGTATTGTTTGTTGGATAGAGAAACATTTGAGAATCAACAAGACCCTGGTGCTACAGGTCATTTGAGAACAAAGAAAAATTATGACGATGCTGTTGAAATGCTGGAAAGAATGCCAGCTGACACTTCTCATAATCTTGGTATCAAATTTTCTTCTGTTTTCAATAAACTTAAGTATTTTCATGTCTGTGATCCTGGCCTTCCACCATGCCTTGGTCATGATTTGTTTGAAGGTGTTGTTTCCAAGGATCTGGCTTTGTTTATCAAGCATTTCGTCAAAGTTGACAAGTATTTCTCTTACGAGCAGCTAAATAGGCTGATACGACAGTTTAAGTACTTGGGCAGCGATGCCGACAATAAGCCATGTGAGGTAAATGTAACTGGAGAGAAACTAGGAGGGCATGCAGTACAAAACTGGTGCCTCTTACGTTTGTTCCCTCTGCTGATTGGAGATAGGATTGAAAACAAAGAAAATCCTGTCTGGCAGATGTGTTTGCTACTGAGACAGATTGTGGAATTGGTATGTGCAACCAAAGTTAGTGAAAATCAAATAGGAGAACTGAGAGAATGCATTGAGGACTATCTTGATCAGAGAAAAAGAAACTTTCCAGATGAGAAAATGAGACCAAAACATCATTTTTTGGTCCACTATCCATGGTTGATTCTTCAGTTTGGACCACTGTTGCGTTTGTGGACAATGCGTTATGAAAGTAAGCACTCCTATTTCAAAGAGTGTGCAAGAAAGCTACATAATTTCAAAAACCTCTGCAGTACACTAGCAAACACACACCAGCTTCTTCAAGCTTATCTCGGCCAAGGGTCTCTCTTCCCACCAATTGTCATAACAGATAAAGCTATTGACTTTTTTGTAGAGGATTACAGTGTAGAAGTTCAGGTTTCAGTATCTCCCTTCAACTTCAGACCTACCACTACAATGGTCACAAACAGTGTGGTCTTCAAAGGTACAACATACAAGAGAGGAATGTATGTCATAGTTGAGTCTGTTGATGATGTTTTGAAGTTCGGGAGAATTCTGCTCATCCTAGTTCTACACACAACTGTTTATGTAGTAAGCCGGACATGTCAGTCTGTGCTCCTGGTGGATTTGGGTGTTCACTGCTTAGCTGAAGAACAAGATGTAATGTGTGTTTCTGTAGATAAACTACTTGATTACTATCCTTTGCCCGAATATAACCGAGGCCTTGTTGCACTGCATCACGCTGTCTGCTCCTCTTAAAGAGTATCCTCAGCCCACAAACCCACTCGGCTTCAAACATTTCCTTGGTGCCATAGAAAATGGTTGTATTAGGTCTTCCCTCTCATTTCTAATCCCAATATCCAATATTTTACGAAAGAAAGCCAGTTTTCCAGTTTTTCTTCTGATCGCTTCAGTAACCATCACAAGTGTACTGTACTGTAGATGATTTGTCCACTGTCTGTACCAATACTGTAAATATAGGACTGCTCGCAATGTAATTCTTCGTTAGTCCCAAAATCCCTCGTATTCGATAAATTGATGATGTTATTATTTATTTGCTCCCACTCTACTTGTATGCATGGTCAAACTTTGTAAAAGTATGAAAACATGTTCCTAACTGGTCAATCAGTTCAAGCCTCTCAATATGGAATGTGACTGTGGACAGACTGTCATGCTCCCTCACTGACGTCACAGGCGTGAAGTCACTGATTATACTCTGTTTCCAAGAATTAGTTTTATCCATGGCAATTTTCTCCTCTTTCATGTCTTTCAGAAAATTGAAAAAATTTCTATTGTTCTCAGCCATTTGAAAATTCCATTGAGGATACTTTTTAAATTTCTAGAAGTCTTAGCCGAAAATGGATTCTGTAAAGAAAACTATAATCGACACACTGCCTAATATCAGCGATGATATACTATCATCGCTGTGGATGAAGCTTCAAGAATGTGGAGTTACGGAAGTGGAGGATCTCCAGTTAATTGAAGAACAAGACCTACATGTACAAGGCATAAGTACCATTCAGATTAGGAAACTGTTAAACACCTGGCGTAGTTATGGTAAGTTTAAAGCTTTTCTATTTAAGTATGGTTGGCCATGTACATGTTCACTGATAGTGTGTGTGTGGGGGGGGGGGGGGGGGGGTCTCTGCTCCCCTCTCAACATACCAGCCCAACCCCAACTCCTGTGGTTAATTTGAGGTTCACTCCAGGCATGCATGTTGGCAGCTCTCACAGTGTTACATATCATACATGTAACTAGGGCGTAGACAAGTTGTCAAGTTGAGATTCAGTGTGGGGGGGGGGGGGGCTTCAGTGGGGGAGAGTCTGAGATGAGGGGTATTCCCCCTCATGGCGTAGGATTTTGTTTTTAATTGATGGTAAATTGATGCTCAATTTAGTGGTATAATACAATCTTATACCGTAAACAATTGAACTTTTAATTGTGCGAAAATGTCTTATTGGCGATCAATACACTGATATTCAAAGCTGAAATTATCATTCAATCCCAGATTTGCACTATAATTCAAGTTAATCCTTCGACAATACAAGTCTCGTATAGCGCTGCAGTGGGTGGTGCATGATCATGTGCATTGATGCATGGCTCATCACACGAGTTCTCGTTCATCAATCGGGTAGCTTTGCTATCTCTTTAACATAGGTTCACTCATGTTGCTAGTCAGCATGCCACATCTCACTATCTTCTCCTGATCCTGCATGTCACATCTCACTTACTGTCTAACTTTGATTCAGCATGTTACACCTCACTTCCTATCTACTCCTGATCCAGCATGTCCCATCTCACTTCCTATCTAACTGTGATCCAGCATCACATCTCACTTAACTGTGATCCAGCATCACATCTCACTTACAATCTAACTGTGATCCAGCATGTCACATCTCACTTACAATCTAACTGTGATCCAGCATCACATCTCACTTACAATCTAACTGTGATCCAGCATGTCACATCTCACTTCCTATCTAACTGTGATCCAGCATCACATCTCACTTACAATCTAACTGTGATCCAGCATGTCACATCTCATTTCCTATCTACCTGTGATCCAGCATCACATCTCACTTACAATGTAACTCTGATTCAGCATCACATCTCACTTACAATCTGACTCTGATCCAGCATGCCTTATCTCACCTCCTATCTAACTGTGATCCAGCATCACATCTCACTTCCTATCTAACTGTGATCCAGCATGTCACATCTCAATTACAATCTAACTGTGATCGAGCATGTCACATCTTACTTACAATCTAACTGTGATCCAGCATGTCACATCTCATTTCCTATCTAACTGTGATCCAGCATCACATCTCACTTACAATGTAACTCTGATCCAGCATCACATCTCACTTACAATCTGACTCTGATCCAGCATGCCACATCTCACCTCCTATCTAACTGTCATCCAGCATCACATCTCACTTACAATCTAACTGTGATCGAGCATGTCACATCTCACTTACAATGTAACTCTGATCCAGCATCACATCTCACTTACAATCTGACTCTGATCCAGCATGCCATATCTCACTTCCTATCTAACTGTGATCCAGCATCACATCTCACTTACAATCTAACTGTGATCGAGCATGTCACATCTCACTTACAATCTAACTGTGATCCAGCATCACATCTCACTTACAATGTAACTCTGATCCAGCATCACATCTCACTTACAATCTGACTCTGATCCAGCATGCCACATCTCACCTCCTATCTAACTGTGATCCAGCATCACATCTCACTTCCTATCTGTGATCCAACATCACATCTCACTTACAATCTAACTCTGATCCAGCATGTCACATCTCACCTCCTATCTAACTGTTATCCAGCATCACATCTCGCTTACAATGTAACCCTGATCCAGCATGGCACATCTCGCTTAATATCTAATCCAGCATGTCACCTCTGACTTACTCACTCACCCTGATTCAGCCGGTCACATCTCACTTGTTATCTAATCCTAATTTAGCATGTCACAGTTTGCTATTTAACTCTGTGCAATATCTGTATTGTTACAGTTGACGGGTTAATACCAAATTAGTACCTGTTCATTCTGACATCAAAAGATCCAATTGTCAAGATATTTTCAGGTATATCCAGTTCCTGAAATTCATGGCAAAAAAAGGGAATCATATTGATTAATATTCTATTTGTCTATCTGTATTGTTAACTGTTGATATCTGTGCAGTTTGAGCTTGGTACTTGAGTATGCATATTTAGTTACTCATTCAGCACAAAAAGTGCTTATTTTGTGGTTAAAATGTCAAAGGTCAAGATCATTTTGAGCTGAACACCAGTAATAATTGAAAATATTAATTTGCTTCACAATAAAGGTTGCAGCCATCCATCCGTCTATGTTTCCAGACAACTACTTTTGAAAAACTGAATGATTTTTTCCAAATTTTGTGAGTGGGCACCTTGCCTCAAGATCTCATTTCCATATAGATATATGTTTCTGATTACCTGACCCTACCTACTGAAACATAAACCAACATGGTAAAACAAAATATTATGGTAACCCGGCCATCATAGAGGTCTTAAACTGAAATTGGGAAACCTCCAACATGTCCAAGGGAATGTACCATTTATCAGTATAGCACATGCTGGTGTACAGGTATTCATATTGTGTCTGAAGGTCCATGTCCTGGCGATGTATATAGTAAATAGGGACCCCCCCCCCAGCCACATTGTACTTCTCATACTGTTTTACTCACCCATCGGACAAAAAGGAACCCAATTTATTTTGAGGTCTAAAGGTTAAAGGTCACATGGGCCAACTGAAAATGGAGACAATTGACAGCAATTTCAGTCTCAGTTTTAAGGAGAGTAATCACTCTCATTCTCTATCCCTCTACCAAGTTTTACTCGAGGAGAGCTTACGATCACTCTCCTCAGAAACTCTTGTATTAGTCTGCATGCAAAACAAGCACCAGAAATGGGGTTTTCTCTGTGTGGTTGTCTTCTGTTAATGGTCTTGGTTTAAAATGAGGGCTTGCTACGATGAATGTTGATGTTGTGACTTACTGCCATTGTTACATATACATGTAGGTGTTCCAGTTTCATCAGACTCTACATCAACAGAATCGACACACGTCCCCTCAGTTACGTTGTCACCATCATCTGGGCCATCCACTGAACAACCATCATCCTCCAGAAGTCCAAATAATTCTACACCGAATACATGTACTAGTTTTCAGTCCAGTGGTGGATTGTGGGCTGAGAACATAGCCGTGCCATGGGAGAAGATGCCATCAGGCATTGGTTCAGCTATACGTAACCATAAACGGCCAAAACCGAGAGATAAACGTGAAATGATCAGAATAATTGTAAATGAGATGGTACGTTTCTGCCCAAATCCTACATTAGCTAATGCAGCTGTTGTAGCTAGGAAAGTGGTCAGATGCTACCCGGATAGTTTTGAGGACAGAACGGATGAGAATGAACGTTTGGGTAATGGCTATTATTCTCTCTCAAAGAAGTTGAAAACCAGAATTGATCATGTCAATAGAAACAATGCCAGTGTGCGCTTACGAAAAGCAAAGCAATCTAGATCAGTCAGGGCAGGCCAAGGAGATTCATTGGAAAGTAGTCCAGGCAATGCTAATCACAGTAAACCTGCTGACCAGTATGGATGTGTGGAGTGGCAGCCAATTCTTCCTGAAGGAGAAACGGATGAATCACTACAGGTCAAAGCCAAACAGCTAATTAACCTGTACATTGAGCATGGATCAAATATACCAGATCCTACATGTAAGCAAGTTGAAGAGTTGATGTCCACAACTTATGTGCTACAAAGAAAAGATATCAATGCTCAGCCACCACCTCCCATTTCAGAACTGAAGCAAAAATGGCCATTGTTATTCACACCAAGGTGGCTTTTCGCCCATTTCACACGGCTTGTTGGAATCCCTATTGAGATGCGAGTCCGTGAAGCACTTGCAAAGAAAGGAGACCGAATAATGCGCTACTTCGAGTCCAACAGCAAGACAACTCAGATTGAAGAGGTACTTAAGCAATTTAAGATACAGAGTCAGCAGACAGAAGATGGTCATGATGTGTTGTCACCGGCTGTCATCCTTCTCCTCCTTGTACACTTTGGGGAGGAGCTCGAGTCCCTGATTTTACTTGCAGAAGTAAGTATTTCTTGACATGGAGTATAAGACATTAAGAATCAATCATCAAGTGCATGTGTGCATCAATTCACATTTTTCACCAACATGACCAATAAGTCTCTATGATCTTGTAGTACAGCTTGACACTTGTAATCATTCTCCATGATCTTTGTTAATATACATGTACAAGTTTGTAGTTTTTCATTCATCTATAATAAAATTGCAGTCTAACCTTGCTATAGGGCTGTTATTGGGGAACACCGTACAGATTTTCAGCCTTATAAAAGAGTGGAAATATGCATTTGCTAATATGGGAAACATTACAGCACTGCCTTAAATCAGAATCAACACTGTATTGAGACTAGACTGTACAACATTGCACTTGTCATGCATTTAATTCCAGTTCAGTTATGTTCGAACAAACGTCCAGTTCAAATATTTGATGTAGTCACTATGTTACATGTAGGGCTTACTTAGCAATTTTGATTTGTATCT
>JAVTVY010016859.1:0-61360 GCA_036873755.1 Hanleya hanleyi | reverse complement strand
GACCTTGACCTACATTTTGGTATGTGACGCATCGTGTCCCCCTAATGTATCTACTGATACAAAAAAAGATGTTATAATGTATCTACTGATATAAAAAAAGATGTTATTTTTAATAATTTACTGATTTTGGGGTCACCGTGACCTTTGATCTGGACCTAATTTTTGGTATGCGACACTTCATTTGCCCTTATTGAATCCACTCACCAAAAAGTAGTAATTATTTATGATTCCTGATTTTTAGGTCACAATAACCTTTGACCTTGATTCTGGTGTCACAGTGATCTTGACTATTGACCTGGATCTTAATTTTGGTACATGACAAAACGGCTACCCGTAATTTCTCAATGGACTAAAAAAATCATGATTTTTAACAATTTCATGATTTTGGGGTCAGTGACCTTGACATTTGACCTTGACCTACATTTTAATATGTGACACATTTGAGTCCCCCTAATGTATCTACTGACAAAAAAATGTTATTTTTAATAATTTCCTGATTTTTGGGTCACAATGACCTTTGACCTTTGACCTTCGACCTTGACCTATATTTTGATATGCAACACTTCATTTTCCCGTATTGAATCCACTCACAAAAAATTAGAAATTTATAATGATTTCCTGATTTTTCATTCACACTGACCTTTGACCTCTGACCTCGACCTACATTTGGCATGCAACACATCGTTTACCCCTAGGGCATCCACTCACCAAAAATTAGAACTGTAGATAGAAAACTATCAATGATCAATGATTTCCTGATTTTTAGGCAACAGTGACCTTTGACCTCTGACCTCGACCTGAATTCGGTACGCGACACATCGTCTCCACCTGATGTATCTATTCATAAAAAGTTGCAACTGTGGATAGAAAACATCCAGAGATATAGACAGGACACGAACACTTCAATGATTTCCTGTTTTTCAGGCCAGTGACCTTTGACCTCTGACCGCGACCTTCATTTTTGTACGCGACACATCGTCTCCCTGTAGGGTATCCACTCACCAAAAATTGGAACTGTAAATAGAAAACTGTTCCAGATATAGACCGGACACCACAGGCATTTGATAAGGGTCAGTAATGGATGGGTTGTCATCAGTCACCAATTTGTCTTTGTAATGATTAAAATGATATGTAGGCCTATGTGTAGTGTACTCGCCCTATATACTAGTAACATGGAGTCAGTATGGATGGATGATCTCTGGCCCACAGTTAGTTATTCATTGATAAATGAATCACAATTGACCTTTGTGTCGGTGTAGTAACAAATAAAACTTTATATACTCACTATTGTCATAATGTTATATATACTCCATTCTTCTAACACGGAGTGAAGGTAAATCACTCGCCATCTTGTTTCAAATTCTCTTAACAACGTTTTCCGAAACGTAACAAGTACGAGTCGTTTGATTGGTCAATGGCAATGCACTGGTTGCTACGGCCATCCCAAATTCCATAGAATGCGGAAATCTTGAGTTCTACGGACCACAATAATGACCACGAATGTTTTTAGAAGATTTGTGTGGCGAGTATCTATCCGTAGATATTAGTAGGTCGTTTTATTAATCCTAGACTCGCTGTGTTGTGGCTATGTTCGAGTGCATAGTTAATTGCCCCCCTCCCCCACTCTCCAACACACAAACCCACTCGACCTCTGTGGAGTCGCTTTTCTAGTGCTGTTAGGCACCTGCGCTAATTCCTACCATTTAATTCGGAAAAAAATATATATATTCGTTCGAATCCAGTGTGCCGGGCGGGGGCAGTTAACGTCAGAGACAAATTTTCATGTTTTATTGTGGTAAACAAATATAAACACAAGCTCACTGCAGGAACTATTTCGACCTGTATAGCTATCCCGTTTATAGAGGGTCAAAATTGGTCATTTTTTATTTTATTTTTTCATTCAAATATTCACTATTTCCTCTAACATTTGGTGAAAAAATGAAATAAAAATTATAAATAGAAGTGCTTCAATATTGGGATTAAAAATTTAGTTTCCGAGGCCCTAGCTGGAACAATTAAACAGATGGCCTTAGCTTGGGCTTGGCTACTATTATTTTTGTCTGTTAAATTTCCCTTTCCAAAACTCATTTCCGCAGTATTATGGTAAGCTAATTATCTATTAGTCCTACTTATTTACATTAATGTACCCCCTTCTGATCAAAAGCGACGTTAAACCCTATTCACTCACTCACTCACTCACTCAATACAAGTGTGTTTGGAGAGTCGTATAGTCAGACTTTCCAACAGACACACATGCATTTGAATCTCACTTATACATGTAACACTATTACACATCGCGGTATGACAGAGCACCCAAGTACATCCACCCACATACTATTGTGCTCAACCTTATGCTTGACAAACAGTGTGCAGGAGTGTTGTAATTCTCAAGTGCATAATATTAGCAATGTCTGGAAGTGTTTTGACATGGTAATGTATTATATTCACATTAAAGTTCTCGGAATTGTCATAGAAGAGTTACCCTATGTGCAATTGTGCCATTTGCATGTTTATTCACACATGCAAATGTATTGTGCTGTGGAGTAGACCTTATGTTCTTGCATGCTACATGTATACACATGTACAGAATTATACATGTACCGTCATACTGTAATCTTCATATCCACAGCAAAATTGTATGATTTGTAAATATTAAAATTTCTCACATCACCATTTTGGGAGAAATTGATGATTGCAGCTTCTCACTGCTGATGGGTGGATAATATGTGGATAATGTACCTTTCATGCCTTTGCCACATTATCAAAACAGCGCATAAAACTTGTGTTTAAAAATGTACCAACCTATCTGCCCTCATTGCCAAATTGTATAGATACCAGTACATGAGCAGAACATTGCTGAGATGAAATCTGTTTCAAAGACTTTAAGTTTTTGTCCTGACCTTAAGAATTAATCCTGATTCATACCAATGTGAAATCTGCTCTATTGTAAAATTGTAAGCTGTGAAAATCAAGTATATGTACATGTATGCCACTGGGGATACGAAATTGTATCTCATTCAGTTTCATTTATTTGTTACCCAATCAACATCAATATTGGGTTTAAGAATTCATACCTTATCTAGTTACCGTACATTCAAACTTTGATTTTGGCCAGGGAGAAATAATCCCTGCTCAAAAAATTGATATCCTACACGTACCTGCCCCATGATCAAATTGAATGTTATTACGTTGTTGGTATGAACAGTATGGTCAAAGTTGGGAAATGGAGAGAAAATTTACATACTGTCTACTTCTCCTATAATTAATGTCCGAAACATGAACAAGTAAATCAAAGTTCATGTCCTATATAAAGAGATCTACAAAAGTGCACGTGTCTTGGTCATCCATTTTTCCACAGGTCATAGCCCTCATAAATTGTGCATGATCTATTATACCTAACAAGGATGCTCCACTTGTGATGTTGACAAACAGTTATTGCTCAGTAACTATGGGGACATGGGATAAGTCAAGATAATACATGTATATTGATATGGTTAATAACTTTGTTTGTAGAACTTGATCTGTTGGAAATGATTATAAAATAGATGATAATAATAAAGAGTCCATCTTATTTCACTGTTAACCTTATATGCATTTTCTTTGGTCAAAGTGAGGTCTATGCTCGTATACCAATATACAATATTGTCTGAACTGTTTATTATTCCTATACAAATATTGATCACTGTCCAACATTGTTTAACACTTATTTGAAAAGCAGATGTATGAAGTGTCAGCTTGCTATGATTTGTTTATTCCAGATACATTTATTCAAACTTCTCCAAGAGTGACTTCCTTTATTTGCCTATGTAACCTTGCTTAGAAGATACTGCATAAGAAGAAAACTTGACAGGTTACACATGTCTTGTCTCAATGATAAACTGTGTGCTACAACTACCAGTGCCAAAGTCCAACCAGTGGACTGACCCTTATCAAATCAGTACTCTCATTCAATAGCCACGTCCCCAAAATCGTATGTATACTCAAGTATTTTGCTGCTTGGCGTAAATTTTCAAAACGGAATCGTATTATTGGGTCAACATTTGACAGTGTGTGGACAACTTTTTCTTTTATCTTTGAAAACTCCGCCATGATTGTAGCAATGTACCGGTGGCGCGTACATACTCGCCACTACGTATACATTTCGTTGGTTGGGAGCAAAGTTCTACAAAAACACAATCAATGTGTATGGAACAACGATTATTGGGTTCCATTTTGAGGGTACTGCCTAGTTACAGTAAGTCTCTCCCTTTTATCTGTATGTGGTAGTGGTTCAACAGCACTAGAAGCCTCCGTCCTTACCTATATCTACGACCGGTTGTGTGCGGGGGGGGGAGGGGGGATAGGGTGCCTATGTACTCGAAATTTGCGCCACAACACACCTACTAATCTCCACATTAGGGTAAAGTTGATCATATTTGATGCTTAATATTATAAAATACGATCGTAGTGAGCATGATGCAGAATTACGGATAAATACAGGCCACATAATCGTCTTAAAATATTCCTGGGAGTTGTGGTCTGTTGTGGGTCCGTTTCGGTTACACATTAGTAGGGTCGGTAGGAGCTGTGGCGCGATTTACTCGCGGTTGATCAGTTGTTGAGGACGCCATTTACCGATTGGCAATTCATTACTGAAACTGAAGCGCTTACCACAAAATAATCTCTGTTTCCATTGTTGCTCTTCTTGTCTTCAACGCACCTTGGAATTTCCCGCAAAGCACGGAACACTAGCAACGCTTCAACCAATCGAGTGTTCTCTACTTTTCAGAGAGACGTCATTTCACTGATCAGAGAGCTGACAGAGACAGCGATATTGGCCTATCAAATGCCGTGTATCTCCTCATGTTCGGTTAACGTTGTTAAGAAAACTGTTCCAACCATAATTGTCGAGTTACATGAAATAAATCGTTTTGTTGCAGTAAATAATTAAAATCAATGCAGCAGGTGTGTTCAACACACATAATTTATTGGATAAAAGGTATGTGCAAAGTATGAACTGTGACTTTTCCCTTGGAAATTTCTATCTAAATTCGGGTTGTAATGGACAGTGCGGTACCTTGTCTTCGACCTTAGTGGGTGGGGTACATATATGTAGATACATATCTACCACGGATAATTAGGATATTACTGAGATACCCATCTTATACTGACCCTTATCAAATGCCTGTGCCGGACACGGGGGACAGACAGACGGACGGACGGACAGACGGACGGAAACCGCCATCACATAATACGTCCGCCTTTTTGGCGGGCGTATAAAAAGCAGAAATCAAAACAAAAAGCTGAAATTCTTCCCCCCTGCATCCAGTCATCGGGCTCATACAGGGCAAACATTTTTCAGATTTTAATCTGTATCATACACCTCTACACACCTTGTCAAATGTTTGCAGAGGTAAGAAACACTGAGCGAAGCGGTGTAGCATAATCTACAACAGGGCATTATATATTTCCATAATTATAATCATAACGCAAAATTGTATGCCCCCATTCCGTTTTAGTCCGACACTGCCCCCACCATTGTTCTGTATTGGTCGGTGGAGGACTAATCTGGATAATTATAAAAACTCACTTTTTTTCGCCATGCCTCGCATAATACATATTGCAAGTGTCAAGTCGATCGACCAACAAGTGATAATATAATGTTTTGATGCAATATGGTCACTGGGGCTTTTGCCAAATCCAAAAATGTGACCTGGTTATGAGACTTACATTCCTTGGAGTATATTATTGTGAAATTATGAAACGATCAGTGAACTTTGAAATTTGCAACCAATTCACGATTTTGGGGGAATTTCATACTTCGGGAACTATGTGGGCTGCTTTGGAATGTAGAATAACATATTGAGACGACCAGCTTTCGCTGTGCTGTTTTGTTCTATTGAGAGTTCTATTGAGATCGTTTTTCCAGTACAGAAGCATAACATGTACGGGCTGGAGATCGAATCTCGTACAGATCAAATTTCGTACACGGTCACCGCGCACGTGGTGACTTTTTATGTGGATTGCTTATGTGCGCGGGGTGAAGTTTAATTTGTCTGTTAAAATTTGTATTTCTTGGTATGATTGGAAGTATTATTTTTTTTAAATTGTTTTCCGGAGCATACATGTACTTACTTCTGGTTTTCATCACACGGGAAGTCCATTTTATCGCCAACCAATTAGGTAAAATGATTGATGACCATCATGTTTATTCCACGAAAGCCAGACGACAATGCCATTTTGTCAGCTGTGTTTATGTCATGTGACACGGGGCGCAGTCATTGCTTTTCTTCGACCGCCCCTCCCTATCTCCGAACGAATGTTCACAGTGAAATGGCGGCAAATTCAGATTTCCAGTAAATCAGTGTCATCTTCCGGTTGAATTTTTCGTCATGAAATAGCATACAAATATACCAATCTATATATTTCTGAAACCAGTATTTTTTCAGGATTCCAAATATACTATTAAAATTAAAATCGGATAATTTAGTGGAAACGCTATCAGCTATTGACGGCGGAAGAGTTATACTTCCGATGACTGCCGAAGACTTTCCGGAGGTAAAATAATCTCGTTTTTCGTCCAAATAACGACAGTCGCTGTTCAGCCTTTCATTGTGAACAGGTCAAATTGATAAATTGTCCAATTAGTATATATTATTTCTTCTAAAACTACTCAAATAAATTTTTTAAGTGCATGAACGATGATATTTACAACAGTTCAGCATAAAATTGCGACTTTCGTCTGCTGTACGAGAATTGCTCTCTCTCGTGGGTTAGAGGTACCTAAAAAGTCGAGTTAATAACTGCTCCCGCACGTGCAGGGAAAGGTCACGTAACCCGCGAAACTCCTCTCAGGGAAGAGTCTTGATCCCAGCACTAACCAGGTCAGTTTTTGTGTCTCTCAAGAATGTGTTATCGATGGCCTAATTTTCGTTTATGCCTGTAAAACGCTCACCTGATCAATTCAGAGTAACTTTAACAGCTGTTTTCTTGATGGATTGTATCAGTGTTTGGTCTAGATCATTAGCATTTGCTAACAGGTGATGACATAATTCTTTCATGGAGTTATAGCCGTTTTTATGCATCTTTGCCGACAAGTTCTGGACGATGTCCGCCATGTTGTTTCATGATGATATATCTAGACAGATTCGTATCTTGCTATAACTATTTGTTGTCGCTGTTGGTAATAACTAACGATCGGATTATTCTCAGAGGCATATTTATTCTCTTGGAATTATTGACTGTGAAATGTTTAATAAGTTGTAGAGTGAACTCTTATGGGTGGCTGTACAGTGTTTTGGTAGTTGGGAAAGTTCCCGATAGGTGCATGGAGTTGTACCGAATGACCGCACGAGCGGGAGAGTATAAATACGATGACAAGACGATTTGAGAGCAGAAAGCCGCTTTGGCTCTCTCACTGATGACAGATTGCTCTAAGCTTTCTCACTGAGAAGACCTGCCAATAAGGCACACTATGGGTTTTTACACCGATGATATGGCACCGAGTGACCAATAAAGAAGTCTTACCCCACCACACAGATGTCCCTTACATTTTAGAGATGAGCCATAAAAACCCATAACCCGTAACAAACCCATAACACCCGTAAGAAACCCGTAAAGAGTTACGGGTGTTGTAGATGTATCTGTCCTATGATGACTATTAGAGATGAATAAATATAACCCGTAATACCCGTAAGAAGTTATGGGGTGATGCGGATGTATGCAACTGATGTTTTGAGTGTTCATAGATGACAAAACCCAGAACCCGTAAAACCCTGTAACAAGTCCGTAACCCGTAATACCCGTAAGAAGTTACAGAGTATTACTCTGATGTTGTACCTGTGTTACAAGCATACCTAGAGAGGAGTATACCCATAACAAACCCGTAATACCCGTAAGCAGTTACGGGGTACAGTGATAAGACCCATAACACCTGTATGCTGTTACAGGTTATTTACACTGAAGTGGTGTTATTCTGAAGTGTATACAGAGATGATGAGTGACCTATAACTACCCATAACCCATCCATGAGAGTTATGTATACACAGAGGTTACGTGATCAGTTTAATGCGAGTGTTTGCATCACGTTCCATCACACCACGTCACGTTATACAATATATATCTTGTGTTTTCTATGGCGAATAAAACCATACCTTTACTATGTTGAAACTTGAACACGGTGTTAACTTCATCTATGCAGTTTAAGTTCAACCTATCCTATCCTATGAGTTCACATATCTCTCCATATCTGTGATGTCAGAATCCTAGACGTTATATCGTAGTACTGAGAAGTACCGAGATGTACCAAGAAGTACTGAGATGTCTGAGAAGTGTATAATTAACCGCTATCCTGACCGGTACATGTTCTGAGCATCACTATAGTGTATTTCAATTACATTATATGTTGGCCAGAGTGTGTGATCGTTACAATATATATATAGCCACTTTCCCCGTCCAAATTTGTTAATTGAAAATAGGATGATTTTAATTGGTCGATCAAGGCCTTTTTTATGACCAAATGTAGTTGTTAATGAGTAGAATTAAAGCCCAGGGTGAACAAAATTTACGATGCACAACTGATTAGCAATGATCACATTTAATGCTACATGTATAGTCCATATAATATTAACCGAGATCCAACCTGGACAAATATATTTCCCATTCAGAGACAGGTTTGAGGAACAAAGGGCCACTAACTCTTGAAAATATAACCGAAACACAGGGAAAGCTCATGCTGCACAACTATGGGGCATTGACCACATATCATGCAAATTTCATACTTGTCCATACAATATTAACCGAGATCCAGCCCGGACAAATCTCAATTCACAAAGATTTCAAGAACGAATGGCCATAACTCTTGAAAACATAACCAAAACACAGATAAAACTTTACGTTGCACAACTACAAGGCACTTTAGGTTGCACAACTACAAGACACGGACCACATGATATGATGACAATTTCATGCATGTCCATACAATATCAACCGAGATATTGCGCGGACAAGAAACCTGGACGGACAGATGGACAAAGCGCTTTACTTTGCACAATCACAAAGCACTGACCTCATATCATGCAAATTTCATGCTTGTTCGTACAATATAGACCGAGATCCAGCCTGGACAAATTTATATATCCCATTCACTAAGGCTTGAGGAACAAAGGCAAGGCCATAACTCTTGAAAATATACACGAAATGCAGAGAAACTTCACGTTGCACAACTATTGGGCATTGACCACATATCCTGCAAATTTTATACTTGTCCATACAATATTAACCGAGATCCAGCCTGGACAAGTCCCAATTCACAAAGATTTCAAGAACAAAGGGCCATTACTCTTGAAAATATATGTGAAACGCGGAGAAACTTTACGCTGCACAACTATGGGGCACTGACCACATGTCATGCAAATTTCATACTTGTCCATACAGTATTAACCAAGATCCAGCCTGGACAAGTCCAATTCGCGGAGATTTCAGGAACGAAGGGCCATAACTCTTTAAAATATAACCGAAACTCGGAAAAAACTCTACACTGCACACAACTATGAGGTACTGGTCACATTTCATAAAAGTTTCAATCTGTCCATCAAATATTAACCGAGATATTGTGCAGAAAAGAAATTCAGACGAACAGACAGACGGACAAAGCGATCGCTACATGCCCCCCTCTAATTAGAGCATAACAATCACTTACATAACCAAAAAACAAGAATGGCAAAAGGAAAGTGAGACCCTTCCACATCCAGGACATGAAGCCCTCTGAAAAAAAAATGGACAGTTTGATATACAGTGTTATGGTGATTTACTGTCGGTCTGGTCATCAGAGGACAATTTTGATGAGGAAAGTATATTATTACGCAAATTAGATGCACAATTATTTTCTATTTAGTTCATCAGATACAGATTGTGCATGTTCACTGTCAACTATTACAGGGTTTTTTCTTACTTTAATACACATGAATTTATTGAGCAAAAATATATATTTTTTTTGTGTGTGTTAAAAATCATCCATATCATCTCCATTTCTCCTGTTTCCAGAGAGTAATTTCTCATATTTCCAGAGAGTAACATTTAAGGTGGACACATACCTACTGTAATATCCATGTTATGTCTCATACCCAGTGCTCTGAGTCTGTACAGTGAACCACTCTGATAATAATACTGCATTATTTGAATTACACCTGTAAAAACAATCAGTGGACCAATATGTTCAGAAAACATGCAACTGTCATGACTGTGGTGAAAGAAAAGCGAAGTCATGGTAAAATTGATAATACATGTAGTTTTAGTTCTAATAATTGCATATTCATTTTCATCATTAGTTTTGCAGAAATAGTTCAGATTAGACTATACCAACATCAAACGTACAGAGTAATTGTTATTTAAGGGACGCAACTCTTTCCAAAACAAATATCTTTCCTGATGCAGTGTCTATTAGTATTCATACAAAATTTCATTGTCAGCTAGCGATTTCAGTTATTAGTTAATCACTTCACAGCGATGCAAAGTTTTTCATTTACATATGTCATGTTACAGAGACAACCCCATATTTGAAAGATTTTACAATACACATATAGTGAAGGAAGTATATACAACCAATAAGATTAACACAGCTGTATTCACCATGTTCAACGATATTTATTTAACATGATTTTGTGAATGATATATCTGAGTACTCAAAGCGTCCTTATTGGGAGAGAGGATGGGGAGGGTCAGGGGTTATATATAATATCTTTCACTTCATGCATTTAGTATTCTGCAAATATACTGATATATGAAATATAAGGTGCTAGATGTTACATCTGACCTCTATATCTCATTTTTGCTACCCTAACACAGAGGCTACGTGGGCACTGTAAGGGTATACCATAAAATCATAGCCAGAATGATGAATAAAAGCATAGTGGCTTTTTCCAGGATTTAAACAAAAATAATAAAATTAAATTAAGTGTCTGATTCACAAGTTTCAATTAAATTTAGGCAAATACGTACATGTGTACTAAGAGTGAGTGAGTGAATATGATTTAACGTCGCCTTCAACTATATTTCAGTCATATCATGACGTTGGGTCCTATTCCTTTTCACAACCGGGAACCACACAGGTGGGGTCCTATTCCTTTTCACACCTGGCAATCCCACAGGTGCCTCAGTCGCCTCTTACGACAAGCTCTCTGAGGAACTGAAGCTTATTGTTACCATGACCTGCGGTGTGCACAACGACATCCCAGGTCAATCCCTGGAAGCCCCACGTGGCCGTACTAAGAGTGCATCATTAGTTTCGATTGAAGCTGATCAGGAACATTATGAACTTCCATGAATATATGTAGAGTACTCAAGATACAGTCTGACCATGATCATAAACTGGGCCGTAGCCAGGATATACCGAGGGGAAGTTCGCCAAGGGAACATCAGGGGGTTTGCTGTATGGGAAAAGGGGCAAATAGCGGGTTTGCTTCAGTTTGAAAAGGGCATTTATATGAGAAAAATATATAATATTTCCGAAAGGGGGGTTCGCCCTAACCCGGAAAACCCCCGTTGGCTATGTGCCTGATGAAACCTGTGCTGTCAATTTAATAGGCTGCTCCCGATTCATATAAAGGACATGAACTCTTGAGTAGACCAGTGAAGCTTAACTCAAAATATCATCCAGACATGGTCAAGTATTACAGAACATTGAAAACCTGAGCGGTTAAAGTCTCCTGACATTGAAACTAGGTGGCCCCCAATCCCCAGAGAGATCCTGTGGCAAGGTACCCACAATTACCACTAAAAGGAAAAGTTGATGGCACAACCTACAGGTGAATCAGCATGGAAATCCGGAGTGAGATCCTGAGGTGAGGTACCCACATACCAAATTTTAAAAGAAAAATCCATTCATTTTTTTCAGGAGTTTTTGTCCGGAAACAAAATTTAACTTGCTCAACCCCCCCTCCCCCCCCCGCAGGTGGTGCCACATATAATCGAATCAGCGTGAAAAACAATCCCAAGTGAAATCTTGAGACAGGGTACCCACATACCAAATTTGGAAGAACTGTCTGAAAACAGAATCAGATGGACGGTTGCCAAAACTTTGGTCCTTCTTTAGCCAAAAAAAAATGTCCCTTTGACTAGGGTCGTCGAGGCATAACAAATTATCTATTACTTACTAATATATATGGAGAAGAACACGAGTTGTCTGCGAAACTGCCTGTATGTGTAACCCTCTGGCCTGGGGACAGAGAACAAATAATGTGATAGAACCACTACCTCCAACTTTGAGGACACAGTTTGAAAATTTGTTGGATGCTTCAGATAGACACTGATGCAGTCTCTCATTTATAAGGAGGTTGGTCACTCTCACCCTCCATGAGAGTGATCACTCTTACTCTCCATGATCCATCACTCGCCTAGTGTTTCTCCAGGAGATTTATGATCACTCTCCTGGAAAATGGAAATGTATTGGAGGAGGAGGATTTGGTTCTAATGTCATACTCAAGGTTGTTTCACTCATATGGTGACAGCCAGTTGGAATGGTGGAGGATGCCAGAGTACCCAGAGAGAACCACCGCCCATCGGCAAGTAAATAGGAAACTTTCGCACATGCAACAGTGGGGCTCAAACCCGTGCCAGTTTAGCAGTGTGAGGAAGCGACCATTCGGCCACGAAATGTATTGGATAGTGATATTAGAGAGAGTGCTCACTCTCCCATTCAAAATCTGGAGCAGTGATCAACAGTTTCCTGTAATTTAATTACGGTAATTTCCCTATTAATTCACCTTCAAAATTTAATTCGAAAACGGCCGATTTTTCCGCTGTCGTGATTTTGTCCATCCTAATAAAACGAACACGGGAGCATTTTCAATATCCGTGAAACAATAAATTCGAACACTCCTGTTTTCGCCACGGAGTTCGTGCCGATGAAAGTAAAGTGAATATGTTACTAGAATCTCGTATAGTATATCTGCGTATGCTATTATTTGTAAGCGCAGAGAAACAACAGGGAATGGTACAATATAATCGGACTGAATTACTATTACTTACAGTCTATAAGGAAAAAAATTGATTCAATTAACTCCGCAGTCATTTTATCCTAACTTGATCGCGTTTCGCCGCAGTCGGGAAAAATATATACGGTAGTCCCCCGCACGTGGTCGAGTGTCTGGCGCGCTATTGAATCATTCTTCAGTTTCCAGCGTTCGTATATCAGATATCTTTCTTTAAACCAGCATTCCTTTATTTGAAAAACACACATTATTTTAAGTAACAAATTTGAGAGATCTTCAACATTAATATATTTGTTCGTCGTATATGCTAAACCCCTCGCTGCCCCCCATTTACCTGCCCTGTATTATTCGTATGGGAGGCACTTGGGCCGTGTTCAAAGGAGGCACTGGAAGGGAGCAGAGTTCAAACTTTGCCGGTGACGTTCCCGCGGAGATATCAAGTTGTAACGTGTGTGCTGGTGAATTGCATCAGATTTCTTCACAGCAACTGAATTCTTCGTTTGGTCAATCAGGATAGGGGTGACAAGATGTTTCAGTTTCCAGTGGAGAGATTCTGAACAGCATGAAATATATAGTGAAATAGGAGAGTCCACGTGCAGCATGCAAGTTTCACCCAGACTGGAAATGACACTTATTCATATGCAAATGAGATCGTGTGTAATAACATTGAATTGACTGCCTGGGGAATACCTTGTCCCTTCGGAAGCCCAAATTCAGCTCTGGGTAAGGATGTGCGATTCACCAGCAAGAGGCAATGAAAGGGGTTTCAAATTAACGCTGCAGTATTATGGGTTTGTGTGTTAATGTGTGGCCCTTGCTCGTCTTGTAAATTTCACAATACCTCATTCAAACTTGTTATATCTTGGTTTTGATTGCATCTATCGTTTAATGAAACATTGACAGGAAATCACACAGTTGACAAACGTCAGTTTTCCCACCAGGAGACACAAACAAATTTTGCGATGTGAAGCGCCGACAACAATCATCTCTGCATGTGCTCTGTTTTGTTCAAATATTATCATAAAGACTTACTCTTTCCGGTTTTGATAAATATTTTATTGTGAATGAAAATATTTCTTACGATTACCCACGAACTTACCAAAATTCCAGCAATCAAAAATTCTTTGGAATTACACCGCGCATTTTTACACTAAGAATCAAAACATCGCTATCGCCATTCCATTACTCTATATGCTAAACAAATTTGAGAAACATTTAAATGGCATTAGGTAAAGTTTCGGAGATGAAAACATACCAGTATTTAATTAATATTCAGAACGATATCATACTTCGACTTTTACTTTTAGTAAACTGTTACAGTACCGGTACCGTAATAGATATTCTCATACTTGAAACAAACCAATCGAAACGTGTATTGCCGACTGACACTCGGTTCTCTTGTACAATCCGCCGTTAATTCCACATTAATTTCGTGTCATAGGTCCGGGATATTTATTCAAGTCCTGGATGGTGTGTGTAAAATCATGCACAGTGAAGACCAAAAAGTTTATGACTTCGTGATACAATCCTACACAAATTTGCCGTTGGTTCATTTTCAGGGTTCACAACAACAACGTCGACATACCGAACGACTCGAACATGGAATACTCTAATATGTGTATAGTTTTATATTTCCAGAATATTCATTCAATTCCATGTCAGTTAGGTTTCATAATATAGATCATAGCTAATACTGAACAAAAAGGAAGGAATACGTTCAATGTTTTGGCCTACTTTTACGATGTTATTATGGACGCGAATTTGCGGACGTCAGCTCAAAAATCTGCATGATCGTGCTGAACTTGTCACACGATAAATATGCTCGACTTCCTCGAATAAAATTAGACGCCTTTATCAGGGTAGAGGAGATTTTCTGACATCATACACTGCATTTTATGGAAACTGATGAGATATCAAAGTTAATACACGGTAATAAATACGATCACTACAACCACGGCGAAGCGGTCCGCCATTTTGGATTCTCCGTGAAAGTCGGCGCGACATTTAATTCGAACACTCGCGTTTTTCTAGAATTCGCTCAACAAATAATTCGAAAGTAGCCAATTTTTGGAGTGCTGAGTTTCATCACTACATCGCGAATTAATAGGGAAATTACCGTAACTGATTCCACAGGATTTTTCAATACCGTAACAGTGACCAATAGATAATGACAGGTTTATTTTCGAGGGGTTTCTGTGATGTTATTTCTTTGCCTACCAGATCAAAATAATTCCCGCACACACTGTTGATATGAAATGGTGTGTCACCCACCAGCCTTTCACTCTGAAATACCAAGAAGATGATGTTGCTTGTTAATAATATTGTACAGTAAAATCTACACATTTTAACAAGTAAACAACTTTCCTTTCTGTGGCATCATATGGATGTGTATTGAATGTTTTGATCAAATTAGAAAAGCACAAAAATTACAACCTGGCCTTGCTTTTCATCAAAATAACGGGAATCTTAACAGATTCTCGCAATCTAACTTACCGGGCATTCATGAGAATCAAAACCTATCCTTTCTATGCTGACGGTTAAAATTTTACGGGAAGTCCTGGGAATTATTTCACGGTAGAGCCGACAGGAATCAGATTCCAATGGAAAAACATGCCCTAGCTGCCAAGCAACAGATTTCACTTTTCTGGTATCAGAGGAGATGTACAAAACAGAAACTAAATATGATTTATGCATAAATGCTCCCATCAATCACAAAGCAAATCTGGAGCTGACTGAATGTTAATAGGGTGATTGAACTATTAAAATGTTTACATGATTTGGCATGTTTGGGGCTGTTCCAGAAAAAAAATATATGGAATGGGGGGAAAACTTTTCAGTTCTATGGTATATGTCTGGTGAGAGGTACAGCGTCATTTAACATTAGAGAGATGGAATAAAAGGTATATGGATGGTTGGAATCAGAACAAGAGCCCAAGGGGCTTCAATACACGCCCGTATATTTAAAATTACACTGGTCCGAATTTCAAGGTTGTTTAATGGCCTTGATCACAAATGGTAGCTAGTAATCCAGAAAACTGTCTACGATTTTGTGCTTCTGAGAATGTAACATATTTCACATCTTATATTGAATGATAAACTAAAATACTAACTAGGTGACCTTGAAACAAGAGCCGAGAGCTCACATATCCCACACTGAAATCGACAATAGTCAAACACAAGAAAATAGTAGTTTTCCTTCAAATGAATTCCTTTCAGGCGAGAAAATTGTTCATGAAAGAAGAAAAATGTGAAGAAAGTGATGAAGTAAACCTTTGTTCTTGAGATAATAAACAGGTACAAAGTTCATAAAGGACCCATCTCCTCGTTAAATTAGTAAATGTAGAGTTTTTATTTCACAACAGTTTAACTGAATGTAGCTGTTTCTTATATATATCAAACATGAGAGACAACTCCACAGGACAAATGCCATATACATGTAGGGGAGACAACTCTGAATATTCCAACCTAACGCATATAGTTAGTTAAGGCCAAGAAAAAAAATATGTCTGTTTCCGGTTACCCGACCGAGTCTAGATCAATCGTGCGACTCTAAAAATGTTATCAGCAAATTCCAACGAAATCACTACCAAGGCCGCGTTTTACGACAACAACAACAACCGTAAAGCGGCGTGCCCATTGTCAGCATACCGTAAAGTGTGACTGTAGCAGACCGCATGGCATGGCAGCAGGTTGACGATCTTTTCAGGAAATAAAGCACCTACTTCTAGGTCGGGAATCGAGAAATCAGCAACCTGATTACGCTTCAGTCGACTTGATCATGTTTACCAGGCATGCCAGGACAATTTTAAACATATTCTCCATCAACTTCGAAAGAAATCTACTGATTTTATGACTTGAAATGGCGTTTGTTTGCCGACACGGCAGCTTGCAAGTGGTGTTCGTTTTCAGCGGAATCGGCAACGACACAGTCAAAGTCTAACCGACCGGTACCATTTCTCCGCTAAAAAATCCAAAATTTCCCCGACTTGTTTTTATTATGAATACATTGAAATAACCCCCCAAGATTCAAGCAAGTAATAATTCTTCTGTTTTCGAGAAATGGCTTGTTCAAATCTTTGTACTGTTGTACAGTCACGACTCCCGTCTCGTTTCTCAAATTGCTCGAATTAGATAGGCGCTGATACAAACCGCCATGATGTTCAAATTAATTTCCCATTTCATTTTATGTTGTATATGTCAACTTTTTGTTCAGGCTTTTCCAGAAAATAAGTACACTCTCCCTATGGAAGGCACTGAAATTCCACATCGAATTTTGTATTTTTCACTAAAAATCCTTAAAATTCTACAGGAAAATTTCATCATTTCTGGGCGGAAATCCTTGGAATATATTGTTTTGCATATCAAGTTGCAATCAATTAAAACGATACTAGCAGTCAAACACATTATTGGCAATTCTTATTTCCATAATATCAGTACAATAACTGGTTTCAGCAGAACTCATTGAAATATCAAGATTTGCTGGATCCAGTATTGATAAAAATACCAACGATATATATTTGGAGGGTTCCCCCCCGCCCTTGATCTTTTGAATATCTAAAAATATGGGGGGATGTGTCCTGGGAGAATATGTTAAAGTGGGTGGGAATATTATACAATCAAGAATATATTTGTAGACCATTGTATATGGGACAGGAGTACTGGACATCAAAATAAAATTTATTTCCAAAGTAATTTTTTTTTTGGCCCTACCTACTCTATTTTTTTCTGGCCCGTAATCGGAAACAGACATATATTTTTTTTTGGCCTAAACTTGATTCAGTTTTGGAGGACTGTGACCTTGACATTTGACATATTGATCTCAAAATGAATATGGCTCCTCTTTGCCATACGAGTACGGTATACTCAAAGTTTGGTACCAATCCATACCTTGAAACTAGAGATATCGCATGGACAACAAATGTTAATGAATGACTGGACAGAACGCAATATCGCATTACATGACCTCCTCTTCGACAGGCATATGAAAATGTTTCTTTTAATGATTTCTTGATTTTGGGGTCACAATGACCTTGACCCACATTTTGTTATGTAACACATCGTGTCCCTTAATGTATCTACTGCCACAAAAAGGGTATTTTTAATGATTTCCTGATTTTCGGGTCACAGTGACCTTGACCTGAATTTTGGTACATGACACAGCGTCTTCCCTCAGTGTATAAATGGACAAAAAAATCATGATTTTTAACAATTTCATAATTTTGGGGGTCACAGTGACCTTGACCTTTGGCCTGGACCTACATTTTGGTACGTGACACATCATGTCCCCCTAATGTATCTACCGACACAAAACAGTAATTTTTAAAAAATTCTTGATTCTGGGGTCAGTGATCTTGACTATTAATCTTGACCAAAAATTTGGTACATGACAAAATCGTCTCCTCTTAATATATCAATGGACACAAAAAATTATGCTTTTAACAATTTCATGATTTTGGGGTCACAGTGACCTTGACATTTGACCTTGACCTACATTTTGGTACGTGACACATAATGTATCTACTGACACAAAAAAAAGTTATTTTTAATAATTTCGGGGTCACAATCAGTGACCTTTGACCTTCAACCTTGACCTAATTTTTGGTATGGAACACTTCATTTCCCCCTATTGAATCCACTCACAAAAAAATAGAATTTTTGTAAAAAATTCTGATTTTTCGGTCATACTGACCTTTGACCTCGACCTACATTTGGTATGCAACACATCGTTCCCCCTAGGGCATCCACTCATCAAAAATTAGAACTGTAGATAGAAAACTATCAATGATCAATGATTTCCTGATTTTTAAGCAACAGTGACCTTTGACCTCTGACCTCGACCTGAATTGCAGTACGGGACACATCGTCTCCACCTGATGTACCCACTCACAAAAAATTGCAACTGTGGATAGAAAATATTCAGAGATATAGACCGGATATGAACACTCCAGCGATTTCCTGTTTTTCAGGCCAGTGACCTTTGACCTCTGGCCTCGACCTTCATTTTTGTACGCAACACATCATCTCCCCGTAGGGTACCCACTCACCAAAAATTAGAACTGTAAATAGAAAACTGTTCCAGATATAGACCGGACACGACGGACGGACACACGGACAGACGGACGGAAACCGCCATCACATAATACGTCCGCCTTTTTGGCGGGCGTATAAAAAGTCTCCCACTCCATTTACCTTTTTCTGGAACAGCTCTTATTGTGTATATACATATATATTCTGATCTGACATCATTTGTTCTTATGGAAATAACATTTCTATTGCATTGTGCCCTGAATACTAGTATTATTTAGTCATATTCACTGGTACACTCGCATCATTGATATGAAGACACTTACCGTGAACCATTCACTCGGAGTATGTTCTCTCGGATGGTCAATGTACAGTAATACCAGACCAACAAAAAATGAAGAACAGCATCTACCCATCTGCAGCGAAAGAAAATCCTTGATATTACGGTGTACTCTCGTAGCCATATGGCATGTATGGTAGCAATGTACATGCATACGTAATCTTTCATCACAATGTGAGACATGTACAGGTGAAACACGAACTTTGTTAATGTTTTTAATTTTTTCTTTTCATATTTTAAATGAAAATAATAGAAATGTCAGCTTATCTGTGTCATTTGCACCATGTAGTCTTTGGAAAGTTGGTTTCTCATCAAGCCTGACAAATTCAAATATGGGAATTGGATTCGCTTTTTCTGTCTATAATGACATTAGCTTGCAAGGTCACAGCAGACAACCAATCCGGCCTGATCAGTTTGCAGAATTTAGTCTATGGGCATGATGGGTGGCCAGTCCAATGTGACTCCAAATACAAAGGAAAGAGTCTTTAACTGTTTCCAAATCTGAACTCAGCTGGGTTTGGTTCCATCAGTAAATACAACAGTACATGTTACCAGAGCCAGACACACACATATTGGTCCATTCCAGCTTGAAGCATGTGAAGTACATCAAAGAAAACACATGCAAAATTCAAGGAGTGAGCAGACCGTCAGTGTTTACCTGTGATAGCTCAAGAAAAGTACTGTGAGAGAGAGGAACAGGACAATACATGTTACCACCAACTTGAACCTCTCATACGACCTTTTATATTCAAACCTGAAATGGACAAAGTACAACAATATTACATGACAAAACAACCATCATGACCATAGGTCATAATTAAATGTTTCTCACATAACTTTTCTGGAAAATTGGAGCAAGTGAGCAGTTTCCTGAAACAAAGACCAAAACAAGACTATTTCATTTTCAGATGAGCAGGCATTCTTTCCTCTGTTAAATGTTACAACATAGGGTTGAGAATTTTGGGCAGAGAATGACATATCGGTGCAGTGGTATAGGAGAAACATCGTTTTCTCTGGTGAATAAGTGATGACAAACCAACAATTCTTTTTATCGACCATGACTCATACACCCTTTACGCCCAAATTTCATACCATTACAGCTAACATGATGACCATATTGGGACATGTATCAGACTGTCACCCTGCAAATTGACAGATGAGAGGCACCATTACACTGATGAATGTATATATATCTCGACACGTTCACTTACTTGTCAGCTTTGTTGAGCAATGAAACATTGACCTCTCCTAATATTATCTTCAGGTATGGTCTGAAACAGAATACAGACAAACATCTTTACAAGATAGACTGATATTTCTCACACGAAAGAAACCACAAAATAAACAGCTACAAAATAAACAGCTACATGTACGTCATACGTAATGATTCTTTTTAACGTTTCATCGAAGCATCAGTTTTCATTTAATTTCAACATTTCATCGAAGCATCATTTTTTATTTCATGAAGGATGACAGAAGACATCTGGCAGTCAAAAAATCTTATTTTTAAAGATACCATTATTGAATTCTCAGATTAAAAGCAGTTTTATCATACACCTCCAGATATGGTATGATCTGAGGATCTGCCATGTTGTTAGACTTCGCATATAGAAGAATTATTGGGGATAATCATGATAGTACATGTGATTGACGACTTCAGATCTTACAAATTGTATAGTCACTACAATCAATGACAATGTACATATGTGAGTGAGTGATTGAGTGAGTGAGTGAATATGGTTTAACGTCGCTTTCAACACTATTTCAGTCATATCACGACGTTTGGTTCCTATTCCTTTTCACACCCGGAAATCACACGGGTAGGGTCCTATTCCTTTTAACACCCGGGAACCCCACGGGTGCCCCAGCTAGTCGCCTCTTACGACAAGCTCTCTGAGGAGCTGAGGCCTATTCTCACCATGACCTGGAGTGTGCACAACAACACCCCAGGTCAATCCCCGGGAGCCCCACGTGGTTGTACATATGTGACAAGATGTGCATATGCAGGTGTAAATGAGCTGTAATATTATAGGATCATATCTATTCTTTCTATGTATACATATAGGTACATGTAGATTAAAGAATAGTATTTTAGAATTATATTCCTAGCTATTGTCAAAGGTGAATTTCTTGGTCACAGTGTTATCATGTTGTGCGTGTTTATGTTTACTGTTGACCTGGAGGAAATGTTCTGAATATGTATGAATTTTGTGACATCGTTGGAAATCTGACACAAAGTCAGGCCCGTAACCGGGGGGGAAGGAGATTTGGGTTCGGAAAACCCCCTTTCGGAAATATAATATATATTTTCTCATGAGAATGCCCTTTTAAAACTGAAGCGAACCCCCTGTTTTCCCCTTTTCCCATACAGCGAACCCCCTGATGTGCCCTTTTAGAGTGAAGGCAAACCACCCCTCAGTAAATCCTGGCTACGGCCCTGAAAGTGACAATCAATATATACAAGTATTTGTGGGTGGCATGAACAGATAGCAATACATACCCATTCTTGTGAGGTAAAATTTCCTCCATTTCTCTAAATGTGTCCTTCCTATCCAGAATATTTCTTTGTAGTTCTTTTGCTTTGCTTCTATCTTCTGCAGAAAGATTCTTCCCAGTTCTGGAAATATCAACCACAATAGTCGTTTACACTGGCACACAGTTTCAATTTGACCATATCCCAGGCTTGGATGAAATAGAAATGCTGATATTTATTAAAAGGAAGATCTGATCAAAGGGCAGTTTTGAACCTGTTCAATTCAGTGAGTCAGAAAGTGAAGGATTTTACCTCACTTTTTGGTAATTCCATGTAACTGGGGACATTTGGCAAGACATATAATCAAGAAATAAAGGTTTGTTTTCCTGCAAAAAATTGCTCAGATATATAAAGGTAAAACAGAATTGCCTATTGCCAGTGATATCTTCGTTTTTATTCCAATATGAAGTTAACTGCCACTGCTTTGCTACCAAAATGTAAACCAGTGACCCTGATTTCTTGACTGGCATTCAACCTGAATGGATCATTTCCAAAACATTCCATTTGGGCGAGTCTACTATCAGCATGCTGTATTTTAATAATGCATGTTCTGGGTCTAACGATTATATACATATTCTGGATTGAATTAGCTATAAACATGATAAACATGATAAACATGAGCAGTGTGACTAACGTCACAGGATCTACGAAGTAGAGCAGGCATTAGGACTCGAACGCGAACTGAACTCTTGGAAATCCCCACCCCCAGTTGAAATCCTGCCTATATTAAGATGGGCACCGCCCAAGTCAGAATCGCCAGTGATTTTCATCAAAAATCACCAGGAATTTTCATCAAAAGTAGGTCAGCTCAGAACTTGTTGGTAACAGTCTTCTAATGCGCCTTCATTTTAACTAAAGGAAACAGATTGAATAATGAAGGTTCAGTAGATTTCAAGCTTTACGTGTGAAAATACATTTACATCTCTTTAATGGTTTTCAGTGCCCTTGTCCAGGAATCAAAACAACTTTTTGAATCACATTATTTTCCCAACAATACAACATATTTTTATATATAGTACTATAGTAGAAAGGTAGCATTTATGTAGTTTACGGTAGTTCAAATCAAGACCAACACCTTCTCTGCACAAGATAATAATGATTCTATGTCATTCTCCTGAGCATAACCGGTACAAAGACGAATAAGTAGCGTCTCTACATCACGTTGTGATCTAGATATATGAGACAACACATTTTGGGTATCGGCAATCTGATGAATGTACTATTCCGGTTTTCTTGTTTCACATTATATTCTATGGCGGTTGATCGGTGATTTTCTTCATTGATAAACGTTAAACCACCTCAGCTTCGTTGTGTGAATCGGAATTGCATTGCTGTGACACACCAACACACTCTGTGGCAGTGATTCTGTATCCCCTAATCAAGGAATCAAAATGGATCAAGATTTGAAATGACAAGAAAAATTTAGACATATTTTGTTTACACATGTAATTTTTTGTTTAAATTATATCCAAGTGTGATATATAGTCAATATTCAAGAGGTACAAAAAAAACTCAAGTTATCATATTCCACATCATGATCAAAGTTACTTTATCTAGTTAAATTCTACCAAAAGAAGACCCTTTAAACATGCCGTCATGGCTTTGTTTCGCCCTCAGTAAACTGTTATCATTGTCGCTCACACAGACTAATCTGAAGGATGATACGTACCACATCTTTCTTTCTTCTGCTGGGTTATTGCACCAGGCTGACTTAATTGGTTGATGTAGGATATTTCACCATCAGTGGGTAATCTGACCTGAATTTGAAGCCTGCTGTGGTCAGTGATGAAATGTTTGGATGTGAAATAGGATACACGTTAAAGGCCACAGTTTACATGTATCTATAACAATATACTGAATTGTGTGTATTAAGGCTGGCATAGCGGTGTAGATAAATGCACTAACAAATAATGGAAAATTAGCATTTCCTATTTCATAAAAACAATTACGGAAAGCATATCCCACCACTGTGTTATATATACAGTGAAACATATACGGCCAAGGGTTCCCGATGGGCATGACAGTGTACTCGCTGAGCCATCAATAAATAATAAAAAAAATAATTATAAATCAAATTTTAATCAGAATTCGGTCAACTCAGAACTTGCTTGTAACAATGCCCTAATGCACGTTCATGCCAAAAATCAAGGTTCTAATGTCAACGGTTCTCCTTATTTTGCCGACGAAAGGATTCGGATGGACTGACTGACTGACTCATTACCGGACAATTTGCGATCTGTAGCCTACTTCGTAGGAATATATTTGTCATTTATGCAGTATCTTATGACAGTAGCATGAACATAACATTGTGTGTATGCAGACAAACTTCAATAACTCTATGAAGTGTTTAACTCAATGGAGTTAGCAACAAATAAGGAGAGGATGTGAAATTAAGTTCTTAACTCTTTTTCATACGATTGCATGACAATACATGCCTATAATGCATGCCTAACTATAAGTCTTAAAACACGCTGTACTAGAATTTAACCGTGTTGAAATAGGTCATGCATGGTCGGTCAACTTGAATAGGCTTCTGATTACTCATCATTTGTATGTACTGTAGTGCAAATTTGAAGAGCTGTCAAAATCTGCAATAACTAGATTTGACCTTGATAAGACAGACCAAGATCAGTCAATATAGAAATGTTTCCATCCATCGACAATGGCATACATGTACACAATTCACCTCTGCAATCAGCAATTGCCGAGGTAAACGCCGTGGCACAAGCAGTTCACCTCAGCAATGTAGTTTAACATGACTTAAATAGGAATTATTTTAATATGAAATTATTTTTGCCAAGGTGAGTGTTTTTGAATTGTGTGGGCTGTGTATGTAATGTGTATTTGGAGAGCGTAGATATAGTCCTTCAAAGATATCACCAATACCAGAATTTGACTTTGACAAAATAGGTCATGGTCTGTCAGTCATCATCGATAGGCTTCTGACCTAATTGCCAATTGCATATCTAGAGATACGTCTTCAAGAGATATTGTGTTAACAAACATGGACAGATGGATGGACAAACCATGCAGACATATACCCTTTTGCCATAATTGACTGGGGGTAAAAATCAATAGGCGTCTTCGCCATCAAAATCCACATCCCTGAATGCCCTTTCAATGATTTACTGATTTTCAGTCACAGTGACCTTGACCGTTGACCTTAAAATGAATAGGGTTCCTATTTGCACCATGGGTCTGGAACTGGAGATAACGCAGAGACAAGAAAAACGAACAGACGGATGGAAATTGTGATTTCATTATGACTCCGTCTAGGCATAAAAATATTAATATGGAGTGAGTGAGTAGAGTTTTAATGTCACATTCAACAATTTTTGAAAAAGGACAGGTCACCAATAATTTTATTTCGGTGTTCAAAATATATCTTTGACAGAATTCATTTAAAACAGCTGCTAAATAATGCATGGAAACATGGTGTCATTAATTTGTTGGTACATGTAGCTTGCAACATGTAGCATTGTCATTAATGTTGAATTACACATACTCAAAAATTTCAATGATCGCATGTTCAGGTGATTCTTAAAGGTGATGGGTAAGCTCTTTGCTTACCTGTCTCATGTGACAGGCAAATTATTTTGAATATTTCTACCCCTGGTCACACTATCCTGACACAGAGCCAACCATTCCTTCATCTATCTTCTTCCTACTGAGTGCCAAGTGAGAAAGAGACAAGTTCCACTTTGTCTATGACCATGTGCTAATCTTCAGGTTATGGATACCTACTGTTTGGCAGATTCCTGTATTTTCTTCGTTCTGTAGCGATGGTGGGCGATACTGCTCATACATTTTTTTTGCAGTGAAACCATTTCTTCCAGCTTTTTCTGATACTGTTGATGGTCTTCCTGGAATGTGTGAAACAGAACAATGTAAACTTGAAAACATTCCTACAGCACTATCATGTTTGTGTATTACATGTACTAGGGAGATCGCGTGCCCTTCTATACTACTCATCGCGCACTACTCATCGCGCATGCGCAGTCGACCCATTCTACTGTAGGGTGCAAGCCTGGCCCATGGAATCTCAGGTAGCGAAAACCCCAGGTCTCTCGCCCCACCCTATCCCACGCCACACCTATGCGACCCACTGTGCCCTTTCTATACTACTCATCACGCATACTCATCGCGCATGCGCAGTCGACCCATTCTACTATAGCGTGCAAGCCTGGTCCATGGAATCTCAGGTAGTGAAAACCCCAGGTCTCTCTCTCGCCCCACCCTATCCCGCGCCACACCTACGAAACCCGCTGTGCCATTTCTATACTACTCATCACGCATGCGCAGTCGACCCATGCATTCTACTGTAGGGTGACCAAGGGATCTCATGAAGTAGGAGGAGGAGGAGTCGGACACGCCACGGATTAGGAAGTGAAACCCACATGTCTCTTGCCTCCCTGGCCGGCTTCTTTAATAGCATAGTGAGTAAAGCAGAGTAGGAGTCGAACACGCCACGGATTATACTAAGGGAGATGTAACTCGTAGAACCACACAAGTATATTCCTGTGATCATGGTGAATGAGTGAGTGAATATGATTTAACATCGTTTTCAACACTATCTCAGTCACGACACTTGGTTTCTATTCCTTTTCACACCCGGGAACCTCACAGGTAGGGTCCTATTCTTTTTAACACCCGGGAACCCACTGGAGGGGTCCTATTCCTTTTCACAACCGAGAATCCCACAGGTGCCCCAGTTAGTCCCCTATTATGACAAGCTCTCAGAGGAGCTGAGGCCTATTGTATTCTTACCATGACCTGGAGTGTGCACAACGCCACCCCAGGTCAATCCCGAGGAGCCCCATGGGGTATGATCATGGTGATAGATTAATGTGAAACAATAGGTGAAGAAGTAAACTCATTTATATAATTTATATAACATCACAAAATATTATATCTGACATCCACGCTATGTAAATCCCATGCAAATTTCCAACTACATGTACATATGTTAGCCAATCGGGTGGTTAGCTGTCGATACAATTTTAAAATTGAAATCCATTGTAATTATACACCGGAGAATGCGGGCCAAAAAAAAGTAAACAGAAAAGAGAAACAGTAGGCCTATCCAAATAAAGTATCATTTCTGAAGATTCGTGTGTGGTAAACGCAAACTTCAAAGGATTTACTCCGGCCAAAAAAAATAGCTTTTGTCTGGTGGTATAATAAATGTCAAATACCGACCAGCATGACCAGCGAAATGTTGCTCATATTGGGGAAATATACATCAATCAATGACAAATTAAAAGGGCAACTTAGTCGTCATTGGCTAATTATGGAATGTCGTAGCATATCGGAAAAACATTTGCAACAAATTTTCATAGCATCACCTTTAGATGGTATTGCCCTGATGTATCATTTTGGTTCACCTAGATTCAATGGGGAAGTACAACCAGTTTGCTCTGACCTTGGAAACAATTAGAATAGCTGATCTTACTGTAATTTTAGTAACTATCTAGAGTTGTTTGTTGCCTGTTTGTTTGTCCAGTTTTGTTTTGTTCGAAATCATGTCATGAAAGTTATTGGAGTGGGTAAAGCTTAAAGTTCAAAAAAGAATGCCTATGTATTTTTTTTCTTTTTTTTTTAATCAAAAGTCCATACAATTTTATCAGGATAGCTATGGAGTTGCGAAGAAAGTTATTCAAAGTGTAACTGTGGTACTTTTGCAAGTGTACATCATGTCCAAGATAATCTTCCGAATTATAGAATTTATATCTTTTTTCTTGTTTTACGACTTTAATTTTTAACAATTTCAGTGTTATTAATAAATAGTGCACAGCGCCACAAGCATGTCGGAACTTGTGACGTTATTATCGAACTATAAACCACGTCACAAGGCAAAATTGTTACAAAACTGTTCCATTCTCTGCATTGCCGCGACGTCCCGCAGACGGTGCAGGATGCTCGAAGTATGACGTCTTCAACGTCATCTCTGACGTCAAAAGAGGCAGCACAAATTTCTCCCCCACTGTAGAAATCTGCCTTTGAATCCTCCGAGATAGAATACGAGTGAAATGTTGGGGGAAAACTTCACCATGCTTTGTTATTCACATCGTTATCTTGAATATGGCATAAACTTACACAAGTGCCATGGTTAGACTTTAAGACCAAAAAAATATTAAACAGCGCCCACAGAAAGATATACATGATATATGTGGCTCTATCTGTAGTCATCAAAATGTACTTGGGATAGAATTAGAGTGGGCTTCCAAAAGTGGGGAATACAGGGAGTAAAAAAGGCACTTCACGCCGACTGGGGGTTGGGAACATGGAGTTTATAATCAGTCACAGACCTAATCTAGCTTCTATCGATCATTGGCATGCAGTGCCTTTGACGTAAAAAAAAAGTTGTTTTTAGCAATCTCGGTTGAATATTCTGTCCATTTTAACTCTGTATGACACACTTTAGTGGCTGGAATGATAAGGCCATTTTCAACATATGCTTTCAGGGAGCAAAAACCCCAAATCCCCTCCCCCCAGCTCGCCGCTTGCCTCATTCACTTTGCGCGACTATGCCTGCCCTTCTTGCTGCTTCACAACCCCTGCCCTTTAATTCTGGATTAGGTCCAGAGTTATGTTTCGGATTATACCTGTGCTGGATAGGTCAGTCTGATGGGGGACTCAACCCATGTCCTCAGATTCCAAACTCTGAAGGGATGATCTAGCCCATCCAGCAAAAGTATTGTGCTTTGCCAAGAGAGTGTCATCCTAAAAATAATTGTATATCCTTGGATGTATTTTCTCTAGCATACATGTACACTCAGGAATTACAGCACTAGGGCTGCATAACTTTAGCAGGATTTGGTGAAAAGTGCTGCATAATTTGGAGAAGATACAGGCTATTGAATCTGAAATTAAAATTTTAAAATCCAAAGTTCTGAAATGTTGAAATTTTAGAATTTATACTTGAAATTCAGTTCTGAAATTTTTAATGATAATTTTGATTTCAAATTCAGAAATGTTGCATGTAGAATTTGAAGAGAAATTGTGAAAACTGGAATTACATTCAATTTTCAATTGAATTTTAAAATTTAACTGAATTTACAAACAAATGTAATTAGAAAATATTAACTGAAACTCATTTGAAAATGAAAACATGTAATTATATTCAATTTTAATATAAAACTTTCCAAACTGAGAAATAAACAGGTGGGTATTGGCCTGATAATGTCAAATTAAAACAGAGAGGTAAGATAGACTTTAACACAGGGGAGATAATTTGATCTTTCAAATCGGATTTACTTCCCATCAATCCCATTTGAATGCATAGGTTGTTTCCAGTGACACACCAGAAGGCGCAACACTACTCGCCATCCCTGTCGACCGTTCCATCTGTAGTGGAAGTTGACCCACAATGTTTAGCATTGATTTTCAACTCCTACATTACTGGTAATGGTATATTAAAAACATTGAGCATGCGACACGTTTTATGTTAAAACTATTTCATTGTGATATATTTCATGGGTCATAACATACAAGATTATCAATACATTCCACATCAATTTTGGATCTGTAGTGTATAATTTGATGATTGAATGGCTTGTGGTACTGTGCTCAACAATAATGGCGGAGCCCGGATTCCCAGGAATAAAACAATGAAATGAATGAAATAATAACTTCCTGGTCTTCAGAGACAAGAACTACTTGGTACACTTTATTTATAAGCACACATCTTCAAGATAGAAGCGTATTTGAATTGAGTGAAGCATTCCTTTAATAATTTTTATAATTCTTCAGCGCTGGCATATGTTATAGCTCATTTTGACCAACCAGAATGCGAGTGCAGGGATGTTCTGCTTGAGTGAGCTGTTGACTCTCAACATGAAATTAGATAGGCCAGATGTACAAATCAAACAACCCTTAATTGAAGTCTACTATTTTAGTATGTGTTGCAAAATATAGTCTGCTAACACATACTATAATTTCAGAATGTTATCATTTGTACCATAAATCAAAATATATCAACAAAATAGCTAAATGGTCCCATTCACTCCTGTGTTAAAGATCAATGGCAAATATGGTCAAGTTTCTAGTTAATCATTCCTTGTGTAACGGGTATATGCCTAAGCGAAATTGCATATACAGAAAAATAGGGTAGTATTTGACGCGGTTCAAATTGCCCTGTCCATGTTGATAAATCTGCCTTCAAAATGACACATGGTGTTTGTTGTGAAGTGAGAGCCAGTGAGCTTTGACTGAAAAGTTTACAGGCTGATTTCTCATTCGGATTTATGATCGGGGCATCACTATAGACAGTGTAAATGTTAAACCGGGCCGGCAGGTAAGGATTAATCGTGGACCATTTGTCGAGAGCGTAACATCACCGAAAGCACTGGTACTTCTATCTACCGTTCTATGTTCCACCCCCAACCCTAGTCTCTATAGACTAGGGTTGGGGGTGGAACATAGAACGGTAGATAGAAGTACCTCGGAGGCCAGCATTTCGGCAGTTACTTCACGCTACCCTATATATACAACTTAGGCATCTACCATCCAATATCTACCAGGCAAATGTGTACAGTCACTGTCCAAATTAACTGATGCTATATCCCGATATTGCTGTTTGTTCTCTTGAAATATTTGGCGGCGGAGGTATTACAAAAAAAACTTCTTAGTATGGAAGATATGAGAGAGGCCCCACATTTCGATACAGTGCAGTTTCTGCGTATATGCGCAAATTTTACCTCCAGACTGAGGAATTCTTTGTCCAGCTCATCCCATTCTTCTACACACGTTTCTAACACTGAATTCTCCATCGCTGCTTAATTATTTTCTTGTCGGCGGATTTGTGCGATAATCCAGACGCGTGAGAGAGAGAAGCGAGAGAGCAGACAGTCAAAGATGGCGCTTCTATCAGCCCATGCTGCACAGCGCCACCTGGCGAAGACGTAAGAAAGAAAGTAAGTTTTATTCTCCTCATCTTCACAGGAGTTCGTTACCGTTGTTAATTGGTTAATTACGTTGATTACAGGGCGGGGGGGGGGGCTCGAGGTAATTGGTTAATTAGGATTACGGGGCTCAGGTAGGAAATTCCCTACCTCGACCCCCCTGTAATCAACCTAATTAACCAATTAACAACGGTAACGAGGCGGGGGCCCCTGTGATCTGAATTTGCATAATGTAAGTGCCTTATTGTATGGTAACTTAAACTACAATGAAAGTAACTCCGAAAAGTGAAGTCATATTTGATGATTTTAAAAGACGTCGTCGTGACGTCATTTATTGAAAATTTACGGTCTGAAGATCACCAGATATCTCCTGTAAGTTTTTGTTTACATCAATGCCGGTTTTCGCTGCCAAACGTATATGTAAGGAATGTAGGATAACATTTCCCCGTTTTCATAGAAACCGGAATAAAAACATCGATTCTTTTGTCTTGTCCTAAATGGCAAAGATATATTACAACATTTGAAAAAACAATGTTATCAGCTCGATACAGTGTCACATTGAATGAATGCCAGAGTATGGTCTCGAATACTGCGGAGTTCCCCATGGAGACATCGCAGCTATGGTTGGAGAAAGTTTAATAGTGCGTTGAACTAACACACCCAACGATATAAATAACTTGCGTACAGTATGCGTTATAAGGAGTTAAATCTAATAGCCAGTGATATTCGAAGATCTTTGTCTTCAAGAATTATTATACCAGCCACAATCACTAAAGTTTGTCAAGATATAGCGTATCTTCGATTGTATCGTCCAGTGAACATGATCGAAACATCCGAAGACCGGCTCAACTACTTGGATAAAGGGCTGGACATTATCAATTTACCCACGAATCCTGAAAGATCACGAAGTACGGAGCACTGTACCAAACCATTTTAAGTTCACAGAACCCCCTTGCGTGTTATATAAGTGTACTAATTCTATAGCCACCAAAGTATTCAATTACTCTAAATTGGAGCGATATGCAAGAGGAGGGGGAAATTGACGACGTCTGGCGAATAAAGAGCAACCATATGACTACAGGAAAGCTTCACTCAGCAGACCACATTCAGGCCAGAGAATACGGTGGATTCTCGGGCGTAGCCTTAGTATCTCAGCCGCGCTTTTATTGCAGCTAAGTAGTAGTATACATGCAAAAAACGTCACATTGACCTCTTTGCACTTAAACTTGAGGCGTTGGCGCTGGAGATTGGAAAGTGACCTCTGCCAGAGTTTGGCCGCCATCTTGAATTTGGTAAAAAAACTTGACCAATGTGGCAGCGGCTTATTCTCTTGAACTCTGATACAAGGTCACGTGACCTCTGTATTCCTCCGCGGTGATGCGGTTTGCCTCCGCGGAGAAAAAGTAGTCGTACGGGAAAAAATGTATGGAATGCATGTATGGACCCTGGGATGTACTGACTTCGAACATTGGGGAGCGTATTTAACCCTTTCACCGATTATTTCCCCTGACAAAAGTGACCTGCTGACGATCAATTCCCTGAGAACTGTTAAAATTTGTATATGTTGTCTTTGGAATGTTAGAAAACGTGTTTGCGTCTGAGATTTGTAGAAAAACATAGGGACCCCGTCTCCACAATGAACACTCCGGTGTTATTTGCTCCAGTTTTATAGCAAAATAAATAAAATAGCATACAAAATTAGGTTTTACTTCAAGAGAATGCGCTTTCCCCGGCTTTCTCGACTTGAAAACGTCAAAATTCAACGGAGAAATCGTCTTTTTTCGATCGCATTTGACAGTGTTTATCTCGAGTTGTACTCGGCCATTTGCAATGTTTGACCTCTCATTGGAAAGTGTGGGCTTTCCCCTTTCTGTACATGACATGACCTCAGACGGATGGCAAAAATAAAACGGAGGATACGATTGGATTGAAAATGATGTAATTCCATTTTTCCAGCCACTGTCTACGCGCTTCTTATCTGTTGGCGGATGGAGGTCACGTGGGCGAAATTACGCATACCGATTGGCTCGTCGTCCGAAGGCGGCAACCATCTTGGGCGAAAGAGAAAGTTGGTTGTCAAACTTTGTGGATCAAGACTCGTAAAAATATGGAAATAAACTTTGCCGGTTGTCGTTGGCAGTTTTAATCGTCTGGGGAATATTCACCACGCTTTACCAGTCGTGTAACATCAAAAATACAGGAGTTAGGATGAGGTTTTCGATGATTTTTTTCATTTCTGCGGCTTGCTGCCGAGAGGCCCGTCACACGGTATGTGGAAAAAAACGCATTTTTCGCTCCGATTTTTTTCGTTCAACATCTAATTTTGCTTTATTTCTTTTGCGGAACAAACAAACAATTTCGAGAATCAAATTGATCAAGGTTTTGACTTTCCAGAAGTATGCAGTGTTTGATAGGTTTCCGTTAAAACGAATGCAAAAAAATAAAAGTGCTGTACCCATCGTGATGGCCAACAGGTTTAAAGCTAACCCGGTCAACCGGGGATGGTCGTACGGGTGGCACTCTCGTTATCCCCGTACACCGGGTTTAATCGGTGAAAGGGTTAAAACCATATTGACCTCGGGGAAGTACGGAGCGTTGACCTTTGACCTTTGCGTGGCCGCGTACCGTTCAGTATATTGACCTTGGTGGCGGAGTGATATTAGGGTTCAAGTGATCGGGTTGTGGGGCCGAATGACACCTCTGGGTGGGGAGGAAAACAGTCCGCTAGAAAAAGTAGTGCGGCGAACCAATAGTGCGGGTCTGTATTTAAGCCATTCAAACATTTAATACATTTAAAACTTTAATACATTTAAAATGGGCTTACCTTGAAGTGTCCAAGTTTTATAATTGGGTGTCCGTCCTATAGGGTCTGTACATACGAGATTGCATCAGCGTGGGCTGGAGGCCAACATCCGGGTTCCGTTGGCACGCATCCAACTGGCTGGGTGCCAAGTTTTATATGGGTCGGGTATTGGCCTGGTGCCAACATCCGGGTTCTGTTGGCATTCATCCAATTGGCTGGCTGCCAATTGGCTCAGTGCCAAGTTTTTCGCTATAAAAAGGGGTCAGTTTTCAAGTCGGTACCAACATTTTCACTGACCATCCGAAGCTATCGACCTCACCACTGCCTGCCTACAGCCTGCCTGCCTGCATACAGCCTACCTGCTTGACGCTGTACCCGACCACTGCCTGTGTGTAGTAATCTGCCTAACCGAGCTGCCTGCCTGCCTGACCAGCCTATCTACCTCATCTACCTGTGTTCCTTTCCACCATGAATCGTGATCGTTCAAGATCTCCCCTGAGACGAGACGACAACAACATCAGACCAGAACAACATTTTCCAGGAGATCCAGCGGTGCCTGTCGATGAAGCATTACCACAAGACCAGTCCGTGAGTGCCATATACCGGCGACATTGGAACACCATTCGCCATTGCTTTCACCGTCAACGGCCCATACTGGATTTGTACAATTTCCGGCTGGTGGAGCTGATACATCTTCCGTCCTACGTGGAGCGTATTTTCAACGACCAAACCACGTCGTTTCGGGTCAATATGACCTTTGGATACATTCTTCGGCACAAGGAGACCAATCAACTACGGTATTTCTATCCGAGCAACAACAGCCATGTATTTGGCCAGCCCTTCACGGTGACGGACGCTATTTCCCTGGAGCCGGTGGTCGAGCAACTCACTACATTAGACCCGTTGGAGTGGGCCCGCCTACAACGACCGAACACGAAATGGTTGGTGGAAATGGTTACCAACGTCACATTCTACATGACGAATCATCCGATCGGCGCTCCCGTCATTCTTCCACCTTGGCTGAGTCGACGAAACGGCATGTATGCGTTAACGGCCGGAGCACATGGACCCTACAAAGACCGGAAATGCTTGTTTCGCTGTTTGGCTGTACATTTGGACCAGTGTAATCCCAAGGCGTGTGATAGAGTGGCCAATGGCTATTGGGAAGAGTGTCTAGAGGAGCAAGACATGGATAAGCGGCAGTTCCGGGGTGTCCCCTTCAAACATTTGGATGTCGTCGAATCCCTCTTCAAGGTGAATATCTTTGTCTATCGATTACTACGGGAAGGCGAGGAGAACCCTGAATTTGTCGCTGAATTGGTGCATCGCTCTTCAGAACGGTACGCGTCCACGATGAAGGTGAACGTCTATGACTACGGTGGAGTCAGTCACTTTTCCCTGATCCACAATATGAGCCTCTTCGCCCAATCTTTCAGCTGTACCCAATGCCAGCGGGTGTTTGACCGTTCCAACAGCATACAACAACACGAGAAAATCTGTACGAACGCTGTGAAACGGAAATTTCCTGGGGGTGTATATCACAATACGCCTAATATCTTTGAAGAACTAGCTGATGAGGGTCTTGTGGTGGCGGAAGAGGACCGTTATTTTCCCTACCGGGCGTGCTATGACTTTGAAGCGATTTTGGAACCTATGGACACTACCTCCGCCAAAACGCAGTGGACACAGCGTCATATCCCGCTGAGTGTCAGCATTTCAACCAACGTGCCCGGCTATGACGCTGAGCCTGTATGTTTCGTATCAACCGGAGACCCTCATGACCTGATTACGCAGATGATGGAATATTTAGAGGCGGTGAGCGCACGTAGTACGGAGCTGTTGGTAGTCAAGTTCCAGGATGTTCTGGACGAACTCGATGATCGAATTCCCGAGCCCGGTGTGTCGTTCAGTGACACCGAAGAAAGCGAGTCGGAGGAAGAGGAGACAAGTGGCGCGGCCAAAAGAGAGATTCGTCCACAAGATGTACCCTTACCGAAAGTGTATGCGGAAAAACTGAAAGCCCGGTTCGTTCAGTACCTGACTCAGTTACCTGTGCTCGGGTTTAATTCTGGACGTTACGACCTCAACATGGTGAAGGAGTTTCTGTACCCTTATTTGGCACAGTCCGGTGAAGTCAAGAGTGTGATCAAAAAGATTAATAATCACATGGCGCTTACTACCACGTCACTACAATTCCTGGATGTTCGGAATTATTTGGCGCCCAATTATAGTTATGCGCAGTGGGTGAAGGCCTATGGCTGTGAACAAGCCAAAGGGAGATTCCCTTACACTTACATGTCGACACTCGACCGCTTGGAGGAAACAGAGTTACCACCCCGGGACGCTTTTTTCGATGATTTAAAGCAAGAGGCATGTTCTGAAGAAGTGTACCGGGAACTGCAACAGGTATGGAACGACCAACACATGGACACCTTGCGAGATTTTCTGGTATATTACAACAATCTGGATGTCGTTCCCTACCTCGAAGCGGCCGAGAAAATGGCGCAACTATTCCGCAACCAAATGCACGTCTACATATTCAAAGAGTGTTTGAGTTTACCTGGCCTGGCTCTTCGGTATCTCTTTCAAGACTGTTCTACTTACTTTTCGCTCATTCAACAAAAAGACGAGGACATGTATGATTGTTTGCGAGATAACATTGTGGGCGGGCCAAGCCTCATATTTCACCGGTACCACGAGAAAGATGTGACGACCATTCGAGGTGGGAAACTCTGCGACAAAATCATCGGCTTTGATGCGAACGCACTGTATCTGTGGGCCATTGCTCAACCCATGCCAAGCGGTCATTATACGCGGTGGTTAGCGGAAGGCCAGCATTTCAAACCACAACGATCCCACAGACATATCGCCGACCAGTGGCTGGACTGGGAAGCCCATCGACGCGGCATTTCTATCCGACACCAATCCAACGCCACAGAAAAGCGAGTAGGAGATCGTCAACTCCCCGTCGATGGGTTTGCCCTGGTGAATGGAAGACCTACAGTATTTCAGTTTTACGGGTGCTATTGGCACGGGCACGGTTGCAAGTTCTCCCACGGTCGCTACAACGATCGCCGTGGGAAATCGGTGAAAGAGCTACAGGCGGAAGTGGTGGACAATGCTGATTATATTAAAGAGTTGGGGTATCATCTGATAGAAATGTGGGAGTGTGAATTCCATACCATGTGCCAGGTCCTCCCACACTTGGGTAATTTCCTGAAAGAGCACGAGTACCCGCTCAGTCGTCGTCGTATTCTCACCACGCCACAGATCCTTGAAGCCGTGCGTATGGAGACCCTGTACGGGTTTATAGAATGTGACCTGCATGTCCCCGACGCCCTGAAGCCACAGTTTGCAGAGTGCCCACCCATTTTTAAAAATACGCTGGTGAGTTGGGCTGATATTGGAGACACCATGGGGGCCTACGCCGAGGAGCATGAAGTACTTAAACAACCGCGCCGGATGTTGATAGGCAGTATGTGGGCTGAAAAAATCTTACTGGGCACACCACTTCTGCGCTGGTACATGAGCCACGGTCTCGAGGTCACACGAGTCTATCAAGTCATGCAGTATGTACCCAATGCCTGTTTTTCCGGCGTCGCTGACACCGTAACGGCCGCTCGTCGTCAAGGTGATAAGGATGCCAGTAAGGCCATTATCGCCGAGTCCTGGAAACTCGCGGGGAACAGTTTTTATGGCAAAACTGTAACGAATCAAGCCCGCCACGTCACCGTGAATATATGCACTACGAAACATGCGCGAACAAAAATCAACTCGCCGCTGTTTCGCTCCGTCGACGTCATCGATGATGATACCTACGAGGTTACCTCTGCCAAAAAGACCACGCGTTACAACTTACCCCTCCAAATCGGGTGTATGGTGTACCAGATGGCCAAACTCCAGATGTTGGAGTTCCTCTATGACTTTATACACGTGTATTTCGACCAGAGCGATTGGCAGTTGATAGAAATGGACACAGATTCCACCTACATGGGTGTCTGTAATGCAGACTGGGAGTCACTCGTGAAACCGGAACTACGAGTCCAGTATGAAGCGGAACGGGATCAATGGCTGCCTCGACGCGACCACTACCAGCACGACAAGCGAACCCCCGGTCTTTTTAAGCTAGAGTGGAGTGGAGAAGCCATGATCGCCCTGTGTTCAAAAACCTATTACTGTTACGGTGGAGACCAAAACAAGTTCAGCTGCAAGGGGGTCAATCGAAAAGACCCCACCATTAACAAAGCTCTCTACCTGGACGTGCTTCAAAACCGCATCAGTACTAGTGGGACCAATCGAGGATTTCGTGTGGTGGATCATCAAATGCGTTCGTACATACAGCAACGAGATGCCTTCACCTTCTTCTATCCGAAACGAAAAGTCCTTCCGGATGGTGTCAGTATCACCTATCTGGACTTGTGAACTGGTGACTACTACATATTTTACCTCTAACCGATGCAAATTTGTGACTGTGTGTGAACTCTAAATTTTCAAATGCATGTTCTAGTACATAACGCATTCTTGTAGTAATCTGTATTGTTGTTTGTATTATACAACCCTATTGTACATTCTTCGAAAATTCTCATGAATACCCAATCGACATAGTCTGTATACAGTACTTTAATCGCGTTCCTGACAGTTCTTGTACATGTTCTTGTTTGAATCTTTGATTGATGATCAACCATAAAATATAAAAATATATCCTATTCTGGCAAGCTCACACTCCTCAGACAAGTTTACCACAAATACACACTACAACCATACCTTTACGAAATAGAAAACATCAGACATAAACAAACAATTAGTAAATTTAGAACAAGTACACACAAACTAGAAATAGAGACTGGACGATACTATAATATCCCCAGAGACGAACGATACTGTAGACTCTGTAGTACAAGAAAAAAATAGAAGACGAAAAACAGATTTTTATTGGAATGTGCTAGTCTCTATATTAAAAGAAAACCATTATCTGATCTCCTACAAATACAGGATAATGTCACATCAGCAATGGACAAAGAAAAGTATATAGAAATTCTGTTCAACCCTCCATGGTAGAATAGCAATGTACGTCCATAATATGTACATATATAGGAACGAACAGATAAATTCCAAACCCAGCTGAGTATACTTAGTTCTATCTTCTTTCTTTACAAATTGATATTGCCACAGTAACAGGCTTTATCTCTGTATCAATTGTCTTTTATATTATTTTGTTATTATTATGTCATTTGCCATACTCTATATGTGACAGAGTCGAGCAATAAAAAGAATTGAATTGAATTGTTTGTATTATGAAATTTCCTTGTATACGTAATACATAGTAATTGTTCACCTGAATAAAAAATTGTAAGTTTCATGTTCTATCAGAATTCACGAATTATTTATTTGTAGCCGACAAATAATCAATTTTTCATCAAAAAAATCAAAGAAATACAAAGTCATTCAGACTTTCAAGGAGGGACTTGAAGACTGTCGAATTATCCACACCACCCCAAATTTATGAGCTGATATTCTATTCTGTGAAATACTGTAGCGGGGTATAAAAACGCACTGATTCACCCGTGAACTTGCAACAATTCGCAACAAAGTATAATGTAATGTGTTCATTTTTAGCCGCCCATTTTCTACGGCCTATACAGCCAACGTGGTCTATTAATATGCACACACATATCTTTTTCTTATTTTTCATTGGCTGGATATCCTCTGTTTTGCCACACCAACCCCACGTGGGAGTATGGGCGAACAAATTAATCTGCCGTGACAAGCCCAGAAGCAGAAAACCGCTGGGGTGTCGGGACCAAACCAGGGAACATGTGTGAGCCGTTGGCCAAAATCATTAGCTTGTGGTATAATGGAGACTGGCTTTACCGATGGAAATATCTGTGAATTTCGAAAAAAAAGTATATATGGAATGAGGTCTGGTTCGTGGCGATACCCATATTTTTTAGGATAAGAATGCATCGTGATGAAGGATTGGTGTGTTATACCCACCTAGGAAAACAAAACCCAGACATATACGCATAAAACTCCCGGCAATATGGAATTTTTCCAGGTATACATCAGGAATCGGACTAAACTCTTTATCAGGTAAGCTGGACTTTCGTATACTTGAGCATGTTGAGTTGAAACCCATGCAGACAACCCATTCAAATTTCAAAGCATTAGCAACATAGCTTCGCACGAAATATACTCTCCCCTGTTGACAGGACTTTTTTACACTCACACAACAACAGACAATTTGAAGACAATTTTTCTAGCGGGGCTTACTCCACAGTCTCACCATATTAGGTAAACTAGGTGATATCCAGAGCGAGGCTCTGGCTCAGTGAAACGTAAACACTGGCGAGAAAGCACGTGGCCCAGGCTAATCAAACATACTGAAAGGTGCAAATAATGGCTCAAGTAAAGGAAAAGGCTAGGGTAAACGCAAACTTCTCGAGGACCCCGAAGACGGCCATAACCTGGATGACATGTCCCAGGTATGAGGAGGGAATCAGCAAAATGAGGGGTGGGCTCTTTTGATAGGTAATGTTGGAATTTTTGTAATGTTTTGATTGTTGGCTCCTTGCGGGCGCTTTGATTAGCATAAATAAAGTTCTACTCTATTCTATTCTATTCTGTCCCATGAAAAATTTACTTTATGGTCCCCGCTGGCACTCAAAAATTCAATCTTAATAAATTAATATCCTATCAATGCTCCCCAATCGTACATGTCGCTATCTTACGTATTTCAATTGAATTTGGTGTTCATGGATATTTAATAGCGTTACGACATGGTCCTTATGACATCATGGTCGCATCTGGACTCATCCATTTGCAGTCGGAGAGGGGAGATAGGTTCACTCTGTCCATTTACCCCAATGCTTACACCAAAGATCAGTCCATATATTTACCCCAATGTCGGGACCGAGGCTGAGCCAACCAAAAATTCTTTGTCATCAAAGAACTATGAATCGTTCTCGGGATTGGTTAACACGCGAGTTGCTGCAAGCCTGTTAGATCCTACAAGCGACAATATCCAAATGGGGAGCAGATAGGATTTAATTTTAACTAGATTGTCAAAAATTACCTCCAGACGGCTCGTTTGAGAAGTTGGTGGCAAGGCAATATCTACTAATCATATATTTATTTTAAATATATATATATATATATTCTGGTTATTAAATGTCGTATCAATTGTTTATTGTGGTTAGAACTATAACATATACATATGCGTATACAACCACAACACCACGATAAACAGTGATGAAAAGGTCTTATTTTCACTCTAACTAGCTTAAGTGTAATGATTTCTAGACAAACAGATTACTTCTGGTAACACGAAAGAAGAAAACGTCGCATGTACGAGTCCAAGAGATCTTTAATCTTGCCCACAACAGCTATTTAAAATATTTCGATTCTCACACCTCAGCAATGCTGTAGCGCGCCACGTGGCTTCGTTTACGGTCCACTCGAAAGTAGGTCACTCAGCCGCGGAACCGTGGAGTCGTGTAATAATATACTCTTCTGTCATAAATCTACAACATAGATGTAAAAATAGATACCGTGGCATAAAATTAGAGAGAGCATTCCAATACACCTCAAAAAATGAAACCTGGGCTGGTATATCCTTCATCTCGAAGGGTCGCGGGTTCGATTCCCGCTTTCATTCTGTGTGTGTTGGACATGCGATTTTAAATTTTATTATCACCAGACTAGCTTGAATGTTTTATGAACGCTAAATATAGGGGAGAAAATGACAACATTGTGGCCAAAACATAACAGTTGACAGCTGGAAAAGATGTAAAAATAGATACCGTGGCATAAAATTAGAGAGAGCATTTCAATACACCTAAAAAGAAAAGAAAAATGAAACCTGGGATGGTATATTCTTCATCTCGAAAAACATAACAGTTGACAGCTGAGCAAAACAGCCTGGGGTTTTTTCCTCCGGACCTCACTGCACGCTAAGTCTGGCGCCGATGCGTCTGTGTGCGTGAGCTCTCATACCGAAGCACAGATGGGCTAAATGTCATCGAATATAAAAAGTTTTTCTACAGCTTAAAATTGACCGGCTCGCAGATGCCCAGAAATTAGCCGCCAATATTTTTTGTAAGAAAAATAAAATTCTCCCCTTATCTGCATATTCATACATGAAGACAATATACTATAATCAAAATATTATCATTTGAAGACAATTTTCTAGCGGGGTTTTTTTTCCAGCAGGGAATTGATGTAATATACTCTGTCATAAATCTACAACACAGATGTAAAAATAGATACCGTGGCATAAAATTAGAGAGAGCATTTCAATACACCTCAGGGAATTAATGTAATATACTCTTCTGTCATAAATCTACAACATAGATGTAAAAATAGATACCGTGGCATAAAATTAGAGAGAACATTTCAATCTGCCAATTTTCGAGATGAAAATTTTTTCTTGACGAAGTAGAAATTAACGCGAATCTATATTCTACAAAAAATCTAGAATATATTAGCGTAGGTGAATTTTTTTTTTAGACTCGTTACTTATAAGTACCCACACTTTTTTGTGCTTTCATCGAAAGTGAGAACACATCTCGAAAATTTTTGTAGTAGCGTTGGCTGGCTGCCAACAGCCGGGTTCTGTTGACACTGGCTGAATGTCAATGGTACCGTTGGCGCTAAGCCAGTTGGCTCTCAGCCAGTTGGCACGGCGCCAAGTCTTTCACTATAAAAGGGGCGCATTTTCCAATTCAGTACCTTGGCTTATCACTTTCCCTCGGAACCCACGCTATACCGTTACGCCAATATCTCAAGATGGCTGACCCACGACGTCAATGTCCTGTAGATGGAGAGATCCCAAGATTTATCGTGCCAGTTATCCGTCCGGAAGCTGTAGATCGACAGGTTTTGGTCCAAGATTCTGTTGATGAGATAGAAAGTGGGGAAGAGACGGAGCTTGAAGAACTGACAGCCCCTTTGCCATCCATCTTGGAAACAGCGGCGGGGTGGTTGACTGCAAGCAGACCTGCAACTTCGCTTCACCCAGCAACTCCTGATGTGACAACGACACGAATGTCCCGGCTGAGACGTCAATTAGAGGCGGGGGAAATTACTCAACAATCTCAAGAAAACAGAATTCAAGAATTAGAGCGGAAAAAAGGTGCACTTTGCCGGCAACTAGACGCCGAACGCGAGAAGAGCAACTGCACCATTTGTCAGGCCATCGAGGCAGTTTATGTGTTTTTTCCATGCGGATATTTGGCTCCGATGCCCCGTCTGTCGGACTCATATTGCTGGAGTGAAAAGAATATTTCGACCGTGAGGTGTTTTTCCCTGACATTTTTTTCTCAAAAGCACTTTTCAGTGCTGCCAATTCTACCGAAGGCACAATTCAATTCAAAACATCAGAATGGCCCTCTGCATTTCCCTATACATAAAAAAACAACATACACACCATATGAATTTATGATATTTTTATTTTAACAACAACACAGAAGAATGAACTTTTTTTTTCTATTCTCGGTAATATCGATCTGATAATTCCTACAGGCATTTTCTTTCACGCCGGGCGACTATAAATATGTAATTGATTTACGGTAGCGTGGTAGAAGAGCAACAAATGTATACAATGTAACCTAGTGTTGCAACAATTGTGTTAAAATGTCGCGACATTTTAACGCGATTGCAACAATTGTGTTAAAATGTTGCAACATCGCAACATTTGGCCTAGTGACTTGGATATATCAAAAACATAAACAGAGTCTCACGCAGTAATATTTCTCTCTATCTATAATAGTTCAGGTTTGCAAATATTTATCGAACAAGCGTTTTTGGAAATGTCCTTTCTGTTTATCTGCACTGTGTTGTGGCGAGGAAAGCGTCCATATGGGGGAGTGGAATTCTAGCTGGACGTCGGGTTTGAAATACCTTCAAGATTTGTATTTCATTACTGTCCTGTACACGTACACACACCCTATGAATTTATAATATTTTTATTTAACAACAACATCAACACGAAAGAATGAACAATTTATTTTTCCTATACTCCGTAATCTCTTAAATAATATAATTCCTGCAGGAATTTAGTTTCCCGTCAGGGAATTATAAATATATAATTGATTTACGGTAGCGTGTTTTGGCTAGCCGATCAATGTATACAAATGTATACAATGTAAGTTATTGTTGCGAGAATTGTTGCGACATCGCAACATTTGGCCTAGTGACTCGGATATAAAACGTAAACAAACAGCCAACACGGAAATATCTCTCTCTCTCTGAGTGTGTATTATAGCTCAAAATTGTAAATATTTATTGAGCAACCGTTTTTGGAAATGACCCTTCTGCTTATCTGAGCTGTGTTTTGAGAGGAAAGCGTCCATATGGGCGCGTGGCATTCTAGCTGGGCATCGGGTTTGAAACTTCTCCAAGATTTGTATTTCATTACTATCCTGTATGGCTTCTTTCAAAATCTCCTCTGTTAAAAACAGCCCCACACATTCATGTTCAATTTGACTGAGTGATTTATATTGACATCCGGAATATTGTTCCATGCGTATCGCTCGAATGTACGGCTTTAGTTCATCCATATAAGTGTCGAACAATAAGCTGGATAATTTTTGCATGATATCTCCAGTCAGCGATTCAGAAATGTCTGATGTTAACCCTAGTAGTGTATTCCATGCGTGTAAATGCAGCGTCACGCCCTCAGTTTGCGGAAACCACTTGTTTTTTCCACGTTTCCATTTGCGCAGATGGACCAACACCACATCGTTGAAGAGAGTATAACTGATAAAGATATTTTCTTCTGCGAAAAATTTCATTTCAACTTTTCCTTGCATATCGATGAGCGAGTCTATGGTATCGTACAGAGCTATAATTTTCTCCCAGACGTTAGCTGTGATTGAAATATGCTTGGCCGGCTTTTCTTCGCAGGCTGGAACGTCGAAATAGATGCATTGGTCTTTTACTGTCACTGTCAAATTCGGCGAAAGTTCCCACTGAGAGAGCGTTGCGCAACGGGCCGCTTCGTAGGCTTGCTGGATGATATCATTCACCTGCTGCGCAGACACGGGGAGTAACGACTGGACCTCTTCCTCTGCTTGCTGGCCTATTTTTAAAGGTGCTAGTTGGAGACGGGCACGTTTGGCAGTTAGACCGGGTTCTTCCTGGGCACGTTTGGTATGTCTACTCTCTTCCGGGATGTCTATGACTAAGGTTTTTTCCTGGGGTTGAAGTAGAGACGCTATTCCTTCATTCCCCGTCTTCTTCAGCGCCTCCAGGAAGGTGTGAAATGCTAACGGACCACGGCATGGTATCAGGTCGATGATGGCTCTGTTTTGTGCCATATAGGTCTTCTCCGCCATGATATCTACCCCACTGTGTTTAGTGATTATGTTTTCCACCATGAGCAGATCACATATATCGGCCGCTTGCTGCATTTCGTCAATGATCTTGATACGGTGCTGTAAAAGCTTAGCTCGGTCGAGTGAGTCCATGGCTCAGGCACAGCGTCAGGCAGTAGGCGGGCAGTGGTCAGGTACACCGCCAAGCAGGTAGGCTGTAGGCAGGCGGTGGTCAGGCAGGCAGGCAGGCAGATCGATAGCTTCGGATGGTCAGTGAAAATGTTGGTACCGACTTGAAAACTGACCCCTTTTTATAGCGAAAAACTTGGCACTGAACCAATTGGCAGCCAGCCAATTGGGTGCATGCCAACAGAACCCGGATGTTGGCACCAGGCCAATACCCGACCCATATAAGACTTGGCATCCAGCCAATTGGATGCGTGCCAACGGAACCCGGATGTTGGCCTCCAGCCCACGCTGATGCAATCCAATATGTACAGATCCTATAGGACGGACACCCAATTATAAAACTTGGACACTTCAAGGTAAGCCCATTTTACATGTATTAAAGTTTTAAATGTATTAAATGTTTGAATGGCTTAAATACAGACCCGCACTATTGGTTCGCCGCACTACTTTTTCTAGCGGACTGTTTTTCTTCCCACCCAGAGGTGTCATTCGGCCCCACAACCCGATCACTTGAACCCTAATATCACTCCGCCACCAAGGTCAATATACTGAACGGTACGCGGCCACGCAAAGGTCAAAGGTCAACGCTCCGTACTTCCCCGAGGTCAATATGGTTTTAAATACGCTCCCCAATGTTCGAAGTCAGTACATCCCAGGGTCCATACATGCATTCCATGCATTTTTTCCGTACGACTACTTTTTCTCCGCGGAGGCAAACCGCATCACCGCGGAGGAATACAGAGGTCACGTGACCTTGTATCAGAGTTCAAGAGAATAAGCCGCTGCCACATTGGTCAAGTTTTTTTTACCAAATTCAAGATGGCGGCCAAACTCTGGCAGAGGTCACTTTCCAATCTCCAGCGCCAACGCCAGCGCAAAGAGGTCACTGTGACGTTTTTTGCATGTATACTACTACTCAGCTATTCATGTGGAGACTATGGAGTGTTCAAGCGACCCCTGGCACCGGTTTAAGCGGAATTAGATACGCTAGCTCGGGAGCTGTGATGACAGATCAGCTCAAAGAAATAACTCAGCTGATGTTAATGGATGAGCATGGAGAACGTCTGATGGAGTAAACGCCTCAGCATTGGGTAAACCTCGTGAATGCAAGAACAACCATAACCCTTTCTAATGCTGTCAGGAGTTTGACTGGAACTTATACGGCACATCTCATTCAGACCTATATCTCTATAAATATGAAGTCGGCCTTCTCTCTGGTCGACTACGACAAAATAGACAATTGCTATTTCGACATCGTAAACTATATATGTGGACAATAACATACGAGAGGGACCTGCATATGGCGTATAAATATCTCGCCTTGTAGCATTTGCTCGACCCTGTTTTAAATGTGATGATTTCAATCAATGTCACATAACAACCCCCCCCCCCCCCCGCACCCACTCAGGCCAGATAGGGTTAACAGTCAAAATATATATTGATTACCGTTCCAAGTACAACAAAAATGTCCTTTACGCCATTTTGTTTCCATTTGGAAAGTATTATGGGTTAAAGCACCTGAGTAAGTAATGTTTAATCAGGAAAACGTATTTTTCAGTATTTTTAGGTTTTATTCATTCAGTGACGTCATCATGACGTCACAGCCGTTCCGTGCAACGAATTCTTTGGAGCTTAGGCATTTATTCATCCAGATACCCGTGGGAGTATCCAGAAAAAAATTGATGCTTTTGTCCGGCGTGTAAGTATTCGGGCCATTTTCGTCCTTAACTCACCCCACTATTATTCAAAATGCACACTCGCCAAGTAAATATTCCCCGCATTGCTAATCAATTTGGACGACACGATACGAAATAAATTTCTATTGGTTCCCTTGAAACTGAATTGAGTCCCTTTATCTGTAGAAGAGGGGCATTGGCCCAAGATGATGAGTTTTGATGTGAAACTTTGGATTTTTATGATTGTGTACTCACGAGCTTTAGATAAATGCCTGTCGTATTCAATTTAGCTCTGATTATTGGTGCACGATTGTGTATTCCAAAACGATTAAAAGCTGCATTCAGCCTTGATGTGACAGGTAGATTCATCATTATGTTTAGCATCGGATAGCAATCTGCAAAATGTAAATCACTTGACCTCAACATGGTTGTCAATTTAATTAATAATTATACCAAACTTACGATGTTTGAAACAGACTCCATTCTCCAAGTGTCAATACTAGCCTTCTGTCCTCAATTACTGTGTACCATCCGCTGACGGAGCATGGCTGTAGCCAATCAGCCTTATCCTTTTCAAAACTCAGCTGATTGGGTGCTCAATATCGAGCAATGCACGTGTAACTCGATTATTTCCTAAAAGTATAGATGATGGGAATTATGGTTCTAGTGTGAAATTTTTCTTCTTGAAATCAGCGAAAGGCGGTTACGCTGGGGGAGGGGGGGAGGGGGTCTGATACTGTAAGGTGGACTGGCTCACGCCAAGTTAAAACGTTGTGAGAGAGGTAGATGTATATTTGATTTCAGTAAAACGCGCCACATTAAGCGAGAACCGTACGTCCGGCCTTAGACGTGTAATGCACGAAGTGTAGTGAACATGTGTTCAAAATATATCAGGGCAAAGAATTTTCGGTATGATGTGTTGTACAGTGATTTTGATGTTCGCGTTTTCGAATAAATACATATATTAAAGGAGCAGTTGCTTTGCCGCTAGGTTTGCTTCTTGAAATCAGCGACAGGTCTTTACGCTGGGGAGGAGGGAGGGGGAGGTCAACTCTGATACCACGCGACGGACTGGCTCAGGCCAAGCTAAATCGATGTAAGAGAGCTAGATGTGTATTGGAGTTCAGCGAGACGCGCCACATTAAAGCGAGAACCGTACGTATGGTCTTAGACGTGTAAGCCGGGACCTTTTGCACGAAGTATAGTAGAACTATGTTCAAAATAAACCAGGAGAAAAAGTTTACGGTATGTTGTGTTGTAGAGAGATTTTGATGTTCGCGTTTTTGAATGAATACATATATTCAAGGAGCAGTTGCTTTGCGGCTATTACTGCTGTTTAAAGCGGATTTGCAACTCGATAACTGGTTAACTCCAGAAGATAAGCCACTCTGGACTACAGCTACTGATCTGGAACGCATGGGTGATTTATATGGTATCACTTTCTTGTTCTGCGATTAGCACAGCTCTTGCTTATGGAAGACGGTAGCGGCCACTCGCTTTCTCGCATACTCGCCCTTTAATTTGCTGACACGAGAAGTCGAGAAGTCGAGAACGCGAGGCGAGAAGTCGAGAACGCGAGGCGAGAAGTCGAGAAGTCGAGGCGAGAAGTCGAGATTACGAGGCGAGAAGTCGAGAACGCGAGGCGAGAAGTCGAGAAGTCGAGGCGAGAAGTGGAGATTGCGAGGCGAGAAGGCGAGATCTTTCTCGACTTCTCGCCTTCTCGTCTTTGCTTTGTGGCAAAAAGGCGAGAAGTCGAGAAGGCGAGCATGCGAGAATGGACGGATTCTCGCGTTCTCGACTTCTCGCCCTTTAAGAAAAGGGCGAGAAGTCGAGAAGGCGAGCATGCGAGAATGGACGGATTCTCGCGTTCGCGACTTCTCGCCTTCTCGCCCTTTTAAAAAAGGCGAGAAGTCGAGAAGGCGAGCATGCGAGAATGGACGGATCCTCGCCTTCTCGCCTTCTCGCCCTTTTAAAAAAGGCGAGAAGTCGAGAAGGCGAGCATGCGAGAATGGACGGATCCTCGCGTTCTCGCCTTCTCGCCTTCTCGCCCTTTTAAAAAAAGGCGAGAAGTCGAGAAGTGGAGCATGCGAGAATGGACGGATTCTCGCGTTCTCGACTTCTCGCCTTCTCGCCCTTTTCAGATTAGGCGTGAAGGCGAGAAGGCGAGAACATTCTCGACTTCTCGCCTTCCGGTCACTTATACGCATGATCAGTTTCCTGTTCAGTACCACTGCAAAAAAAACAAAAACAAAAAAAACACAAAAAACACAGTACCGTACGTCAGACCATGTGTTCTTAGTAAGTCTGTTACAGATCTGTGCCTTAGTCAAGGGAAGAAATTGTTCTGTGCTTTTATCGACTATAAAAAATCCTTCGATACTGTACGGTGTCCAGGGCTTTGGGTGAAACTTCTTAAAAGTGGAATTGATGGGAAAATTATACTTGTTAATTTTAATATGTATCATAGCATTAAATCATGTGTTGTCAAGGATGGTGGTCCAAAACGGGGGACTTCTTACATCAAGTTATTACTTTTCTTGTATGCTGACGATACAGTGTTAATAGGGGTCAATGCGGAAGACCTTCAATCAGCACTGAACAATTTGTTAAGTTTTCATGAAACCTGGAAGTTGCAAATAAACTGTCAAAAACCTAAGATAGTTATCTTCAGCAAGCGTAAAGCTAACTAAGGTAACTTTTCATTCCACCTTGATAACGAGCAGCTCGAAATTGTTGACAGTTACAAATATCTTGACATTTTGTTGTTTTTACAATGGTAACTTCCATCAATGTCGGAAATACCTGTTTGAACAAGCTAGAAAGGCTATGTTTTGCTATCATAAAAAGAAATAGATGTCTAGATCTGGCAATTGATGTTCAATTAAATCTTTTTGAGTATATGATTAGACCCATTCTGTTGTATGGATGTGATGTCTGCGGTTTTAAAAATGTCCAGATCATTGAAAAATTGCAAGTATTGTATCTCAAATTCATAATGAAACTCGGTAATCGCACGCCTATTGCACAGATATTCGGTGAATTTGGCAAATCCTCTCTTAGTATTAAAATTAATCTGCGTATGGTTAAATTCGGGGTACCCTCTTATTAGACACACAAGCTAAGTACTCCAGCGCTATATATGAGGCTCTGTTTCATTTTCATAATTCAGATGTCTTTTCTTCCAAATGGTTATTGTTAAAGCAATATTTGAATCCTGTGGGCTGAATTACATTTGGCTCAATCAAAACTTCGAAGTTTGAATTGGCTGAACGATACTGTCAAGCAAAGACTGACTGATCGACATACCCAGAAATGGGAGACTACACTATCTGAGAGCTTAGTTTATGTATTGTACAAACAGTTTACACCAACTAAGCTTCTGGACGATTATATGCTCAAATTTCCTTTCAGTAAAGCTGTAGCAGTATGTAGGTTTAGGACTGGCAACCATAGACTTCCTGTTGTTCCTCGTAGATTTAGAAATGTCACTCAAACCGAACTTTTATGTACCAAATGTACTATGACAATGGTTGGTAATGAATACCATTTTTTAATCGAGTGTCCACTTTTACAAGATATTAAAGGGCGAGAAGGCGATAAGGCGAGAAGGCGAGAACATTCTCGACTTCTCGCATTCCGGTCTCTTATACGCATGATCGAAGAGACCGGAAGGCGAGAAGTCGAGAATGTTCTCGCCTTCTCGCCTTCTCGCCTAATCTGAAAAGGGCGAGAAGGCGAGAAGTCGAGAACGCGAGAATCCGTCCATTCTCGCATGCTCGCCTTCTCGACTTCTCGCCTTTTTGCCACAAAGCAGAGACGAGAAGGCGAGAAGTCGAGAAAGATCTCGACTTCTCGCCTCGCAATCTCGACTTCTCGCCCCGCGTTCTCGACTTCTCGCCTCGCGTTCTCGACTTCTCGCCTCGCAATCTCGACTTCTCGCCTCGACTTCTCGACTTCTCGCCTCGCGTTCTCGACTTCTCGCCTCTCGTTCTCGACTTCTCGCCTCGCGTTCTCGACTTCTCGACTTCTCGTGTCAGCAAAATACAGGGCGAGTATGCGAGAAGGCGAGTGGCCGCTACCGTCTTCCATACTTGCTCGATGATCTGTCTGGGAAGATACTTCAGGTCACCAACCTAAAAATCAGGTCACCATCTCGCGATGATTGTCTTCAATTAACAGCCATGCCCACTCTACTCTACCTGCTATTCTTCTGACATGGTACAAATCTGACTTTTACTCATACTGACCAATTCTAAATATTGGTTAATGTTTAGACACACTGAATCAATAATCATAAAAATGTAATTATGTCCCAGAATGAGATCATACGCTTGAGATAAAAAACCAAATCCTGATTGTATTAACTCTGGCATATATACTAAATACAATATAATAAAGGTGATGGTACGATAAGGCGGGATTTTGGCCTATACGTGGTGCGGTTGAAAGCGAAAAAATAAAATGTTCTAATAATAGTTATGTTTTAATGTAACGGCAAGAGAAAATATAAGTACACAATATGTGAATGTGTCAGTGCGATTGCGTTATTATTATTGTTATCACATGAAACTGAAATCCACAGCTTGTGCTATTTCGTGAAAAAAGGGTCTAAATGGAGTCCTTCAGACACGCATTTAGACGCGAAGGACCCCTTGGACCAAAACGCCATTTAACTTGGTGGTGTGTGGTAACATTATATCCCCACTGCTGGAAGATCTTTTTGGTCCAAGGAGTCCTTCATACTAAAAAATGTTATGATTCATTACGTTTGAAGTTTTCGTAAGTAAATTAAAGTGACAAAATTGCCTGTCACAGTTGTTCGTATGTCGTGGTGTAGTGGATACGCACGTTGGATCACAAGCGCCTCGCTATTTTCTTTTACCGAGTTCGAATCCCAGGAGGGCAACATGTGTGACGTCGACAAGTTATTTCAATCTTTCTCATTTTTGTAAAAAAAAAATTGCATTCAGTATATCTGAAATAAGATTTTAGGCTATCAGTATGAACCAATTAAAAGTAAAATAAATATTGTTTATATACCGATGACATATACCGTGTGGTCATTACGGGCTAGTCAAACGTTGAAATCGAACGATCAGTCTCTCCGTTGATTGACAGTTCCCACCGGCGACAAGTTGTACATTGCATTGTGATTGACAGATGGAGAGAAGAAATGTACATTCCTATGAGTCGGTTGGCTGTGGGCAAAACCCCCGCCTTACAATACCATCTCCTTTCAGACACTTAGAGCTATTAATAAGAAAGATATGTCAATTTAATCACACATACCCCCTTTTTCAATACGGTGATGTTTTTTGTTCTAATAACATTTGACTTTTTCCCCTCAATTGTACCATAAGGTTGGAAAACAACCAACAGCTTAGATATTAAAAAACTGCGCTATGTAGCGCTGAACAATAAATCATGATATTTAGATAGATGGGATGAGTGTTAACAAGTATATATCAATACAAATACACATACCACCTTTTTTGGAAGGGAGCAACGTGACGCCACACGATTGCATTACTTACACAAATCATGATATTATATAACTATGGTATTATTAATGAATAATATGTACTATAGCTCAGACACATTGGGCTATAAATAAGAGTAATTAGGTTGTTTAAATTCACCTGCCCCGCTTTTCTGTGGAGCAAAACGAATAACTGTAGGGTGTCATTTCGGCAGCAATAAAAAATCTGCACCACTTTGGAACACTACATCCTCCCTGGTTGATACCCACAATGCTCAAAGAAAGTCATGGTATAGATGAAATTTATCTTGCCGATGCATGGGGGGAGCAAATTTCTAAAATAAGGCCTTTTTTTCAACTTGGCTCCCAGACTAAATGGGCTTATTCCAAAAGTGGACACGAGCCCACAACTATATATTTTGATTGAGGAATATCCAAAAAATACATGTAAGGATAATTTTAACAAATGAATAAATTTCAGGAAATAATTAAAGAAAAAAACTATTTTTTTAAAGTAAAGTTGGGCCTACAGTAGCACAAGTCTGAACACGTTGGCCAGTCTATTTTGCTGTTCATACATATTTTACAACTTTTCAAATTGCAAAGTATAAAAGTAAAATATCCCAAATCTTAAAATGTTCTTAAATAGCGAAGTTTGAAGAAAAGTAGCCACAATAGCACAAGTCTGAGCATGTTTTTTTTAATAATTTTAATTAATTTTGTATCTTTTCATTTGTCAATAACAAAATAAATTAAATCTTTTCATAAGTTAATAACAAAATAAAACAAATGATTTTTTCTTAATTTGTTAAGCAAAATATGAAAGTAGACTGTCCAACATGCAAAATATAAAAATAAAAGTATCAATAATTTTTTTTTAAATTTTCCTTACATGTATTTTCTGGATGTTCCTCAATCAAAATATATAGTTGTGGGCTCGTGTCCACTTTTGAAATCAGCCCATTGGGCTCGTGTCCATAAGGGTTTCTGTCCTATTGGGCTCCTGTCCTGGACCCAAGCCCAAATTCCACTGACCAAACCCCCAAAGTCAAAACTTCCACAGACAAAACGCCCATAACGCAAATGCGGACACCCCCCCTCCCACAATGTATATAAACAAATAATAATAACTTGTCTCTCGATAATTATGAATTTCACTTCATTTTTCCTCACAATTTTTGTACCATATTTACAAACATAATCTTTGAATAGATACACTATAAAATTAAACATTATAGGCCTAAAATTGTTTCAGTTAACACAACATGGTAGATTTAAACAAGTTTTATCGTTAACAAAGCTCATTTTGTTATTAGAAAGATAACTTGTAAAACTTGTAACATTTTTTTGTGAAATACGAGTTATGAGACTATCAAATCCGTACAAAGAAAATGACATCAAATACCTGTACTTTTGTGGCATGTTTTGTGGTCTAACATTTCTTACTACTGATTGTGCATATATATCATATAACTGGGTTTTTTGGTGGGGGGGGTCAAGTATCATAAAGTATTGTATGTACCGGGTAATATATATTTTTTATAGATCTATGTACTTAAACGCGATGAATTTGATTTAAATATCATTTTTATTCACAAAGCGATGACTTTATATAGTTCCTATAGCATATATATATAATAGTTATATATCTAATTGCTGAAACGTTTTGCATGTTATAATATAGTTTTATCCACCACCTGGACAGTGTTGTGAATTTACAAATTAAATGAAAGATCTCCAGTGAAATATTTGCATCTGTTCTTTATTTTACAAAGAATGTCGGGGTTTTGTCATTCACATCCCGCGCGAGACTCGCCTCTTCGTGATCTCAATATCACGAAGGCATGACTCTCAGGATGGAGTTTTTCTAGCGAGTGTTTTGTTTGATGGGTGTTTTGTCAGTGAGGGTTTTGTCTCATGGGGTACTATCAGTATCTCGCTAATTATTGTCTGATACTACGGAACGCCCGGAACAACCAAACTACTGACAACCAAGATTCTACCGGTATTTAATTACCGCCTGATACACAGCATATACGGGTAGCAGGGGTTTTCACAATAGTAGACGTGAAAAACGAGTCTTCCGAGACACCTGCCCATACCAAAAAATAAGACTTCTGGCAAAATAACTACTAGGACAGTTTATACATGATTTGTTTAATAAGTAAAACAAGGAATTAATTACAGTGTACTTTATTGTATCCTGGAAGATTTTACTCACAACTGGTTCAGACAGAGAATCTTGACTACTGCCAATATATTTCTGTAACAGCTTTATTCATTAAGCAGGGTTCTGTAAAAGACAGAAATAAAATGAAAAATCGACCATAGAGGTCCATGTCCCCCGCTAGCAGCACCAGTTATGGTGGATTACATCCACCATAACTGGCGCTGCTGCTGCGGGGGCCATGGACTTCTATGGTCGATTTGTTTTGGTCGATGATATCTCATATCATTGATGAAGAGTATGATTTGAAAATGGAGATATCCAACTGCTTATAATCCAATATGGCTGACGGCGGCCATATTAGATTACGCACATTGCTGAAAAACAATTCCAACCGTCCTCTCGCCAATGTCAAGGCACACCCCAAGTTTCAAGTTGATCGGTTAAATCATTCACGAGTTATTGTCCGGACAAGAAAATCTAAGATCCAACTGATTATAATCCAATATGGCTGACGGTGGCCATATTGGAATATGCACATTGCTGAAAAACAATCCCAACTGTCCTCTCACCGATGTCAAGGCACTCCCCAAGTTTGAATCGTACTCCAGTTATTGTCCGGGCAAGATCCAACTGCTTATAATCCAATATGGGTGATGGCGGCCATATTAGATTACGCACATTGCTGAAAAACAATCCCAACCGTCCTCTCACCAATGTCAAGGCACACCCCAAGTTTGAAGTTGATCGGTTAAATCGTTCATGAGTGATTGTCCGGACAAGAAAATCTAAGATCCAACTGCTTATAATCCAATATGGCTGACGGCGGCCATATTGGATTATGTACATTGCTGAAAAACAATCCCAACCGTCCTTTCACCGATGTCAAGGCACTCCCCAAGTTTGAAGTAGATCAGTTGAATCGTACTCCAGTTATTGTCCGGACAAGATCCAACTGCTTATAATCCAATATGGCTGACGGCGGCCATATTAGATTACGCACATTGCTGGAAAACAATCCCAACCGTCCTCTCGCCAATGTCAAGGCACACCCGAAGTTTGAAGTTGATCGGTTAAATCGTTCACGAGTTATTGTCCGGACAAGACAATCTTACGGAATTACGGAATCACGGAATTACGGACACCGGTGTTTCTAAGTCCCCCTCCCCCCCCCCTACTAAGTAGCGGGGGACAATTAGAACAATGAAATTAAATGAGTTGATTACACAGTGTCTGTAACCATGTAATAATTCAATACTTGTCAGTGTAATATACAAATTACTGAATACAAGTCAAATTGACATGATTGAGGCTTTTGCATAGACAATTACATTCCACTGTCGGGTAATATTTAACCAAAAGCCTGTATTCAAATAGATCAATATCTATACAAAATGCAATATCATGAAATTCATAAAAACGCTGATCATACAGGAAATTAAGTTTTCATTCTATTAACCTGACAAATCACTGCTTTATCCTTCAAGAAATATGTAATAACGAACGAAGTTCGAAACCGCGAAGCGGTCGCGAACGGAGTTCGTTAAATAGGTAACGTATAGATATGTATGCATTACGTTAGACAAAATACAGATACAGAAACCCAGTATAAATCCATGAAAACAGAGAGAACCATCCATTTACTGTGAAGTCTATCATGTTCTATTGTCATTGGCCAGTGGTCAATTATGTTATGACATTTACATTCCCCCATAATACTGTCCTACGTCAATTGCTCCGGCCCGTTTTCTGTGCTGTCAATTTCCCCGATGCCAAGTATTCAAGGCACCCGACATGTCTTTGTTTTTATCCCGTGCCGAATAAATTTTGGCATGTGGTGCATGTCGCATAACCGTGATTGTTGTTATTGGATTTAGGGAGCCACATGCACCACATGTATCGCTGGCACAGCAGAGGAAACAATCGACCATGTTCTTTCTTCCTCTTTTTTTTTCATATATTTTGTTTTTTGTTGTGTACATAAATGTTTTTTTATTAATTTCCTTTTGAACCACTGGGCAAATGTTATTACCTTCCATTGTTCTACTGTAAAACCAGATTATACTTTCATTCTCATTCAACACCATGAACTAGTCTGATGCTAGTGATGAGGATGTTCCATTCCCGGATCTTATGTCTTTTCTCCCATTTTTCAATGAAGATTATACTCATGAGACAAATGCACCGGGCTTTAATATTAATACAAGCACAGACTTTGATTTTATTAACAGCAAATGTTTTAATCCTCTTGAATTGAATGATATTGAACATTGCAAATCTCCAATAGACGACAACGAATATGAAATCTCTCACTGGAAGAATATTGATATTCACCAGTCTAATTATTTTACTGAGACGTCTTTCTTGGAAGAACCTAAACACAATAATGATTCACTATCTGTCCTTCATATGAATGCCAGAAGTCTAAAAAAAAACATTTTTCGGAAATCACTGGATTTATCCATAATTTGAATTACAAATTTTCAGTTTTGGGATTCACAGAAAGTTGGTTAGGCCATTCCACAGAAACACTGTTTGATATACGGACAAGCCATACCCATCATCTAGGACTAAGAGAAAAGGTGGCGGTCTTATCCTTTATGTGAAAGATACCATTCACTCATGTAAAGTCCGCGAAGATTTGTCACTCCCTGATGGAGATGGCGAATTTGAATCACTTTTTTTAGAAATAGATTTTAATAGCACCAAATACATACTCGGTATATTTTATCGACCCCCAGGTAAGAATGTTAGTATTAACCGCCATTTGTCTTCCAGTCTTAAATCAACTGCTATCGAACGGAAGAAATGTATCCTAATGGGGGATTTTAATATCGATGTGTTTAAAACTGACGCACATGGTCCATCAAAAGAATTTCTCGAAATCTTGAAATCACATTATTTTCCCCCACAAATAACAAAGCCAACGAGAGTTAAATCGCACACAGCAACATTGATAGACAACATATTTATTAATTTTCACGAAGATAATCTTCTTTCAGGAATTTTTCTAACTGATATTACAGATCATTTTCCGATCTTTCATATATTACAGACGACGTCCAGCTACAAACCAGGTCTCCCTACAATGACATACCGTCGTGTCGTCCCTGAACAAAAGGAACGCTTCATACAAATAACGAAGGATACCGATTGGAACAATATCATTCATGAAGACAACGATGTTAATGAGGCCCTGGACCAATTCCTCTTAAAATTCAATTCTGCATATAACGAATGTTTTCCTCTGTGTACTTTTCAAATACCTACTACACTCTAAAAACGCAAATGTTAGATTTAACATCTAGAGGGTTGGAGGAGGGAAAACATTTAGAAAGTGTTGTTTCGCCACTTTTAAGTGTTGGATGCAACAGCTTAAAATGTTACATTTAACACTTAAAAGTGGTGAATACAACACATTCCAAATGTTTTTCCTCCTCCAACCCTCTAGATGTTAAATCTAACATTTGCGTTTTTAGAGAGTAAGCGTATTATTAAACCCTGGATTACCCACGGTATTTTAACCTCCATCCACGAGAAAAATAGATTATATCGTGAATGCCTATCCTACCAAAATGAAATAACCCACAAAAACTACAGAACATACAGAAATAAATTGAACCATACAATCCGCTTATCTAAAAAGAATTATTTTGAAACCAAATTTAATGAGTCCAACCAGGATATTAAAGGCACATGGAAAATCTTAAATCTACTCTTAAATCGCAAGAAAGATTCAGCATCATCAAACTCCTTTTATGTGGACGGGAAGGAAATCACTGATAATCAAGAAATTGTAGATAAATTCGACCATTACTTCACTAAAGTTGCATCCAACCTAGACAATAAAATACCTATTGTTACTCCAAACTTTAGGGATTACTTAGGCCCTTCCAATCGAGAAAATTTTAGTTTCTCAACTGTATCCCCATGTGATGTTCTTCATGTAATTATGTCTCTGAAATCATCTGCATCTGGGCTTGACGGTATTTCCACGTCAGTAGTATACATAGAGTAGAACGGTAGGATAGCGCCTCACTGCGCATGCGCGGAGTTAATTTTTGGGTTGCCATAGGGGGGGTTCGCATACGTGAGTTAATTTTTTTGAGATGTGAGTGGGTGGGTTTAAAATGGCGGACGTTGACGTCCGCCATTTTGAACCCACCCACTCACTTGGGTGCACTGATTGACCTGGGATGTGAGTGGGTGGGTTTAAAATGGTGGCTGAGGGTGTTGTGTGTGTAAAATAAGGGTCCGCCATTTTGAACCCACCCACTCACCGGGGTGATTGAGTGCTATGTGAGTGGGTGGGTTCAAAATGGTGGCCGGTTATTTTCTCTGGGACGTTGAAAGTCCGCCATTTTGAACCCACCCACTCACTCGGGTGCACTGATTTGACCTGGGATGTGAGTGGGTGGGTTTAAAATGGTGGCTTTTGGTGTTGTGTGTGTAAAATAAGGGTCCGCCATTTTGAACCCACCCACTCACCGGGGTGATTGAGTGGGTGGGTTCAAAATGGTGGCCGGTTATTTTCTCTGGGACGTTGAAAGTCCGCCATTTTGAACCCACCCACTCACTCGGTTGCACTGATTTGACCTGGGAAGTGAGTGGGTGGGTTTAAAATGGTGGCTTTTGGTGTTGTGTGTGTAAAATAAGGGTCCGCCATTTTGAACCCACCCACTCACGGGGAAAACGTATAAAAGCAGTCGATTTTTAGGGAAAGGGGTGTATTCAATTGCACTACTTTGTGGAGCACTCTGACTTACCTGACCTGACCAGCCAGCCTGCCTGTTTCACCTCTAGTCTGCTTCACCTCTAGCCAGCCAGCCAGTCAGCCAGCCAGTCATCCAGTCAGCTTGCCTGTGTTGTATGGTTTGTGAACCTTTTACTTTTGCTTAGTGTTCATTTTTTTCCTTTTTTTAATAGTCAAATAGCTCCAAAAACGTCTATTTCCATTCTTGCGCATGCGCAGAATGCTGATAGTTCAACCCACACCAGTCCATCAGATGGCCCTTCATCTCACCTTCACATTGATACCTCACTCGGCTCGATCGGACCACTAGGGGCTCTCCTAGCTCCAAAAAGGCTATTTTGCAGATAAATGTCAACATCGGGTGTACGAAGATTTTTTTTTTTTTTTTATTTTAGAGGTAGTGCGTCGAGTGAAGTATTAAATGGAAGCTGACGTGAAATGCTTCACATTGATACCTCACTCGACCCGATTGGACCACTAGGGGCTGCCCTAACTCCAAAAACGGCTATTTTGAAGATTGCGCATGCGCAGAATGCTTATAGTTCAACCTACACCAGTTCATCAGATGCTCCTTCACGTTACCTTCAATTTGATACCTCACTCGATCCGATTGGTCCATTAGGGACGCCTCTAACTCCAAAAAGGCTATTTTTCAAGATTCATATTTTTGATATCATCTTCGCGCATGCGCACAATTACCCTAATTCAAGCCCATACCCAGTCTATCAGATGCTCCTTCACGTCACCTTCAATTTAATACCTCACTCGACCCGATTGGTTCATTAGGGACGCCTCTAACCCAAAAAAAGGCTATTTTCATAGCCTTTGGACTTCGCGCATGCGCAGAAAAATCAAAATAGCCTTTATTGGAGTTAGGGCAGCCCCTAGTGGTGCAATCGGGTCGAGTGATGTATCATTGTGAAGCATTTCACGTCAGCTTCCATTAGATACCTCACTCGACCCACTACCTCTAAAATAAAAAATCTTCATACACCGGATGTTGATATTTATTTTCAAAATAATCTTTTTTTGAGGTTAGAGACGCCCCTAATGGTCCAATCGGGTCGAGTGAAGTATCATTGTGAAGCATTTCACGTCAGCTTCAATATGATACCTGACTCGACCCTCTACCTGAAAATAAAATTTTGTTGACTTGACGTATGAAGATTTTTGTTTTCAAAAAAATTTTTTTTTGGGGAAAAAGGATGATGGGCATTCTGGTGTTAGTTGGTGTGCTTAGGAAAGAAGTTTTCTCTTCCGGTAAGATGGGTTGGCCCTGAAAAGGGCCGTTGATAGCGTGATACGACACACTTTAGGCGCGGAATATTCGCTTCACGCCTCCTACATGTTTTCTGCATATCGGACATTTTATTTTCAAATGGGTCTCGCTGGCATCAATGCATCGACACATCGCACCTTGACACGTCAGGGTTACCCAGCAATCCTTGCATAGGCAAATATGTCCACAAGGTAACACGGCATACCAACTTTCCTCCTCCGCACAGATACTGCATCGTGTTTTTTTCTCTTCGACACGGCGTTCTTTCTTGAGTATGGTAATTTGCGCTTCCATTCCATTTAGGGTTGTTTCCATCCCATCCAGCCCTCTCTGCATGACCATAATCTGTTCATTGAGTTGGATTATCTCGACTTGGTGGCGACAGGGTTGTGGTGTTTCTACCGCTGAAATTGTGGGAGTTTCGACAATGGTAGGAGGTCTGGCTGTAGGGTGTTCAGTCCTTATACTTTCAGTGTAGACAGGCGGTGTCATCGTGGTTGTTGTGGGAGGTCTATTAGAATTTAGCCAGGGCAGCTCGTCTTGTTCTCCACTTTCCGTCACATCACTGTCGTTTTCTTCCATTCTGTGTATGTCTTGGTCCTGTTGTTCACTCAGTCTTCGCAGCCGGCTACTTTCTTCTGTTCTTAATTCTTCCCGCAATTGTTGTGCGAGTGCTTCGGTACTGTTGATTAACGTGGATTCATCTTCAAGTACTCGTTGAAAACTGGAGATGATCATCAATTGACTTCCATCTTCTTCTTCTTCATGGGCAACGATTTCTCTGAGTTCTTCTGTCTGAGCAATTCTCGGGTCTCGAGTCGGATGATGTGTAAACAGAGGGGCACGTCGTCTTCGAAAACTCATGATGGTGTATTGGTGAATACATATCAAAATTATAGGCTTTTTATAGTCTAGTGGGGAGGTGAGTACAAAA